>OENT01000043.1:0-281969 GCA_900239685.1 Rotaria macrura
AAACGACGTGCCTTTATAATTTGATGCAAGTGTTCCAATAATTTCGTGACCCACTGTACCTAAAGCGTTCGATGTCACTGTTGATGATGTTGACGTTAACCAAAGTGCTGTTACAATTGCCAATGCTATGAGTCCACATAATAAACCAATAATGAAGCATTGACAACAGCAGCCATTTGATGTAGAATCCATACCAAAATGGTTTTGTCTGTTCGAAATTAAAAAGTAGATCTTCATTCAGAGTAATAGATATAGATACAAGTTATCGATTGTTGACGATGAACTCATAAACAATTCTCTATTTGTATAAATACTAGATAAAGAGTACAGTGATGAGAATTTATCATAGGATCATGTCTCAGAGTTAGACTCTAACCTAATGCATAGATAATCGCCACCGATCAGTGGCCAACCATGTTGATAAGATTTATAAAAATATTCAGGACTTGTGATTCCATTCGAAATTTCATTCAATTTTTGATTCACCAAAAGCCTTGTAAAACAGCTCCATCGATTTTTTATGAGAGAAAAAATTATTGGGATTATTTTCAAGTGCAATTTATTGTGAAATAATATTCATGCTATTCTAAATTAGTGTTTTCTATTCTTCCTTCGATTATCACATTTTCTTCCATCTGTTCACAATAAATAGAAATATGTACAGACTGATATATTTTCTTCGAAGACTAAAAGTTTCGCACTTCAGAGAAATGGAATATCTTAAATGATTTCAATTTTAACCCTTGATTTTACGATACAGTTTTATAATGTCTACGAAACTTTGGATTGAGTCAACATATATATTCCATAAACTACAATCGAATGAAATTGAATCTTCCGAAATTAATGCTGAGCAATTTGATTCAATTGAATCCTTTGAACTGTAAAAATTATCAATAGTATTCAATCAGTCATTCAACTACGCTTGTTTTTCTTATGAACGATCATGTTCGGCCTTTTAATAATCTAGTGCAACTAAAAAACTGCATTCATGTGTAATTTCATCACCAATAACAAAAAAAAGAATTGAAAATCTCTTCTTGATTGACAAAATCTTCGCTTTTGACTAAAACGATCATCGTGATAATTAAAAACTTATTGTTTCATTGACTGATTTTCTTCTTCTCCTTTTTGAACGGTAGGATCAGGATATTTTCTCCTATTAAAATATTCGAATCGTACTAATAAGCTTCCAGTCTTTTTTCTAACTGACCCATAATCGTACACATCAGTTACTATCTGATTTATTGAGATTTGAAAATTTGTTGCTTTTGATTTGCTTTGCAGCAATCGCGTATTTATTTCTTTAAATTAGCTGCATAGTCTGAGTGTAGATAGAGAGTTGCCTCACATGAAAACACACAAAATATCTGAGATGAAAGCAGCACAATGTATTTCTTTTACATGAAAATTAGAACACTCAATAACTGTTTGATTTCGATCTTGGTTATCGGAAAAAATTCTTGTCTCCATTTAAAAGTTTACTTTTTAAATATTTAGTAGAACGCTGAATCAACTCTATTCTCACGAATCTTATACACTGACTAGTATACCGGAGAACATTTATTCGTAGAGAAATAGAACTGAAGAAATGTTGATCGAAATTAATCCTATCTTGATCGAAAATTCAACATCAACTTCAATCATAAATATGCCAAAGAAAGAATATTTCATTGTGCATTTTTAGTAGAACATAAAAAAACTGATCCTTAGTTAGTGTTACAAGCTTTCCAAAGTCAATTTTCATTAATGGTGCTTGATGATTAAAAAAATTTGTCTTTTAAACCTCGTGGATATAAGATGACTTACAACTGCTAAACTTCAAAGCGATCTTCTTTTATCAGTGAAGCTTGACGAAAGTGTCGTTAGAAGATGATCGATTGTCTTCAATCAAGTCTTTTCAATTCAAATCAAATCTTTGAAAAATATTCTAGAATCAAGTTATGCTGCTTGTGAAAAATTGAATTCATATTGAAACTATCAAGTCTTCTTTTTTTAATGAAAATGCTACTTCAATTGAGAGACGAAGAATGTGATTCATGACTCACACAATAAAATCTTTCACTCTCTAGGAATTAGTACAAGGAAAGTCACAGATGAAAATCAATAGCAACGAAGTTCAAGTATCGATTTTGTTCAAAGTTTCTTTTCTCTGTTACCAAAAAAGTCTATAGGAGTAGTAAAACGATAAAATATTCGATGATGCCTTCACTTCTCAAGCAATTCCTAAATATTATATAATCATCTACGTATCAATCATCAAACAATGCATCAAATTTCACTCACTTAGAAAATCAACACTGACGAAGAGCATGGGCATCTCAGAAGTTTTTCGTAATCTCGAAACGAAAATGAAACAGGTGGACAACTCGTAGAGCTTTTAGTTATTTTTTTGACAACGCTTCAAGATAACTGAAAAACTTCTTCGCTCATAGTTGTGCCGTTGTAATGTTTTTCTATGCTTAATTTTTCATTTTTTAACACTCAAATAGTTTCGTTTTAAAATAGACTACATAAGTTAATTAATATATTTGATAATTAGATGAATATCCCAATAGAATCATAAAATAAAGATTATTTGATCAGACGTGCATGTCGTATCGATTGAATCAATCAGTCAAGCTTTCCGCTTTGGATATATAATATTTTTTGATTGAAACATATTATTTCAGTAGAGTTAACAGAGTAGTTGAATAGAGACGCGAACATGTGGGAAAAGAAAATAAGTTCAGAGTGACCTATTTTAAAGCGAAGTGCACTTACGATTTAAGCGCAAATTTCTTCTTTTAATTATTAAGCTTGACTCTAACACTGCAGAAGCACATCTCTTCTCTTATAGAAGCGATGTATTCATATGTTAGAACTGACTTCTAGCAATTGCTTGCTTTTATGTGAAAGAGCAAAGACAGGATCAGAATACATTGGAAAAAATCTGTCTTATCATTTCTTCTCTATCGGATAAAATAGAAGCTTACTGATTTTAGTAGTATCTTGTCTTCTAATTATTCTTAATTCCGTATCTGAATGTCAATGCAGATATAAAATGAATTTAGTTTGACAACAATCTATACCTGTTTTCGTTTGTTTCATTCTGTAGCAGATCATTACTCCACTGATTATGACGAATATTATTCTTCCCATCAATACGCGACAGTCGATTATGATTATAGGCCGATAGTGAATCGGATGACCAAATGCTTTTCTGAGAAGAACTCATCTCAAAGATAATGAAGTTACTCTTAATTTTCAGTTGAATTGTGTTACTGTTTCGTGAAAATGTAATTGAAAGATTCAGAAATTTTTTCTATTCGAAAAATAATAATTTCAATTTTTTTCTTTTTTTCTTTATTTTTTTCATCACAAAGGTCCACGAGCATTGTAATTATAAGGTTTATTTTAATTTAGGAAAAATTCTTATCAGAAACGTTTTCGTAGATGTCAACATACGGTAAGTAAAGTATTTTGAATATTATGATAGTCAGAAGGCTTCTAGAAAATAATCATCTACTACTCGGACGAGTATTCATTAAAATGCATTTCATGAACAGCACCGAAGGGTTTTCCTCATATTTCTATTGTTAAACTTAACAAGCATGTCGGATGATGTTTTAAAAAACGTTCTAAAGGATTTTGTTTTATCCTAAGGATTTGAACTTTCTATACGTTATGTATCGATGAATTTTCAGTAATCAAAAGTTTATGAACAAATTAGAAAAGGACATTTGATTAGTCGTTTAAATTAATGCTTCATTTTCTTATACACACAGCCGAACAAGACATAAAATTAATATTTTTTTTTTCGAAAAAGTACTTTTGAAATTTAAGAAAACTCACATTGAATATAATAGTGAGGAGTGTATCTATCGAGTGATAATGTTATTTAAGATAAGATTTAATATCCGTTTGAATACTGATCATTCCTGCAATTAGAATTCCAGGGTGACGTTTCTTTTCTTAAAAATCACATTCTCAGGAGCAGTTTCTCATAACACTGTAATCTATACAGTAGTTTTGCATATGCATCCAGAAACTCTCTCTCTCTCATACTATTAGATTGTTGTTCAGAAAATGGAAGAATGGAAATAGTTTATTTCTTTCAATTCGATGAAATGCCATGATACTCACATTCACAATTGATCTGGTGAGTGACAACTATTCATAACGACTCGAATTTCAAAAACAACTGTCCAGAGTAATTTTTGTCGTTTAGCAGAATCGAATTCATCTCAACTTTGGATTTCATAAAATAATGAGAGCGTTAGGGATACGGTAAAAAAAGATGAAGAGTTTTTAGCTTTTATTGGCAAATCAAGTATTTGTCAAGACAAAACACGGCACTGATTGGATTAAAGTTGAAGTGAATCAATAAGTAGCCGTTTCTAAAACGATGAAGTTGAGAAATTCAAACGCAACGATAACTAGAATGAGTTAAAATTACACAACAACACACGATTTCTATCTGCATAATTTTATCGAAGACTATATATTCCAAAGCAAGGAGATCAAAAGATAATAGAGGGCACAACTATAATTGTATGATGTTAATCCAAATAGAGTTATGTAGTCATCAAAACAAAACTGATTTTACTTCGAAAAGAAAAGATTGCCGATATTTTTATCCATTTAATCCATTTGAGCTCTGTTCTTTGAAATCGAAGTGCTACAGAAACAAAACCTTCACTATAATGCTTGAGTTCTTTGAAGTAAAAGATGAAAAGGGCACTATTTGAAATTGTTAAAATATTGAGTACTCTATTGAGACAATAAATCGATGACGATTTCACTTCATTATCGATTAAATATATTTTCGAAGAAATTTCATTCGGCATGAAATGAACGTCCTATTTTCAGAATGAAAAGAATCTCTATACAACGTGTTACATGATTTTTTCGCATGTCGAATGAAGTAAATTGTTTGTTACACTCAAATATCTTTCCGATGATGTTCTCTTTTTCCATCAGTATAGCTCACATACATTTTCATGTATTATCTGCAGTCCATAATGTCTATCATACGTCATGTCATTATCAATTGATGATGAGAGTAGATCTGTCCAAACCACAAGTTTACTGCATCGATCGTACTAGGGTTTGCAAGAAGTCATTTCTTGCGTGTCTTAAGCTGAAATTTTGAATCGCAAGGTATTTCCATTATAACTTAATTACAATATAAGCACAAAATTATTTTCTTTTGATCAGTGTGGTATTTTCAACAGCAAAGTTTAAATGTAACCTAAAATTTTCTACTTTGTTCGAATTTTGTACCACATAGAAACATATGAAAACGAGTTAGCTAATGTAACGGCCTCAGACATACCCGATAGTACTTTTAATGTTTCTTTTGACATGAGTTAAATCTTCCCCTTGATCAACTCTATTGGACATATGGCACAGTATGCAATCGAGACTGTAATCATCGATTTTCTGAAAGTAATCGAGCATGTTTTGAAATTGCTTTCGGACAGGTTTATTTCGCCATTGATGGTAGCTTTCATACAATGCCCTATATTGGTTGCAATACTTTTTATATAGATAGCAACAGCTTGTGGGGTTTCAAATTTTCTTAAATCGATAATACAGTTTGTTTCGCATGGTAACCAATCCGCAACATTTCCTGCGCCTCGATAAATAGGTACACTGTAGGCTACAAATGGATGCCATAATTTCTCCGTTATATAATCGTGACCAAGACTATTTTCAATAGCAGTGGTAAATAAATACTTCACTGGATAACGCTAATTTACTGACCTCCCTATCATAAGTACCACAGTCTTTCAAGTTGCGATTTGCTGAATGTTGAATATTGACTATGTGTTCTGGTAAACAGCGAATATTATCACCGCAGGTACCATAATTGTCGACATCTATATGTGTCATTAATTTATGCATATATTCTATACGTTTTGACGTGGTGTGACAATTGCTATTCATCCAAACAATGGGAGCTCTTATATGCGAGGAATTGCTATTTTCTTTTTGGATAGAAGAGACCTAAAAAAGAATAGGTGTTAATTTATATGCAATAGTTCCCACTTTGTCTATAAGAAAAGGAGCAGTCTCTTGCTGAAATTGTTTTTACTCATCGGTGCTCTTCTACGGAACAGTAACCACGTAGAGAAAACCACACTGAAACTGCAAAGGTCTTATTTCCATGAATTCACTTAGGAATTAATTGTTGTTTATTGAAATTTCAATCAGTACTATTCAATACTAACTGTTGGCTGAATCAGGAGTAGACTACGTATTTTCTTTGCATTTGAATGAACTAGGTAAAAAGGTCTACTCTACTAAATAGAGGGCATCGATGAAAAAGAACATACAATAGTAAAAAGTCTCATTATTAAGAGTTCAACAGAATTTTGATTGTCAGAACCGTATATGAATTATATTTCAGTACGACATAGAATATGTTTTCATCATTTGTATCAATATCAAAATCTTTCAAGCATTTCTTTTCAATAAGTCAGATTGCATAATCAATGTCAATCGAATACTTACATACTCAGAAGTGTGTAAGATTTTGTTTAATCAAATTGAATGAAAATTCTTTTGTTTAGTTTCAATTGATTTTTCGGTAGAAAACAAGTCAACCACTTCATTCGTTATAGGTACTAAAGAAGAATACGAAGTACTTAGTAGATTATGGGACATCGGTGTTCTTTCTAAGAAAACAGAACATCATTCGTTCACTTATACCAACGTCCAAAATGAATAAGCATAACTATCAAAGAAAAATAATATATAAATAGAATTTAGAGACGATATAAAAGTTTCCATCGACAGAAAAGAACAATGGGAACAAACTCTTCTTGTATTTGAAGTGTTATTTTATGTCATCATTTAACAATTACTTACTGTTCCTTTTGCTGGATTGTATTGCTTTTTTACTCGACATGACTTTCTCTATTGATAATCTTTTCGAATTAAATTTGAATTGTTCAACATACTTAAATAGCCAAGGAGCTGGAATAATATCGTATGCTGACCGATCATAACCGACTGTTATATCGAATAATTTTAGCTTGTTTCTGTCCGCTGCCGATGGATAATTACTGATCGATTCAAAATTGAACACGAATCCCCACATACTATCACAAGTACGAAATCGATTGTTTAATAGGTTAGAGTATAATTGTTCAGGAAACGAGCTAAATGGATCGGCGATGGTTGATGGATACGCTGAATTATCAAATTTCTTTGAAAATAAATCTAACGTATAACCACGTTTACATTGAAGTTTTGATTGGTGTTTGATCGACAAACCATCATCAGTTTTTGCGACACGTCCATCATTCACACAGTTGCCATCTTTCAATGTACTCTCTGAAGCATCGGCTGATTGGGATGGTAAACGTTTACAATCACCCATATTATAGATTTGATATATGGCACTAGCAATCGATCTTAGTTCATTGGGTATGTCACACCATGATGTTCGATTGGTAGCATCGTTGAAATGAAATGTACGCCAAGCGGCCAGATCAAATATGTAGTTCACCCTAGCAACTTGTTTATCTTTTGAATACTTACATAAACATAGTTTTGGATCATTGGCAAAGAATGAGTATAATATGAAAAATAAGATGCTTCCAGCACAGAATATCTTCAAGTATGTCTAGGTCTTTCTTTGATAAAGCCGCATTAATTCTTACCAAAAGTGTCTGAAAATTGGATATAGAGTTTTTCTATTTAGTGGTTCATGAGTAGTAATTCAGTTTCTACTATATTTAAGTTTATTTACAATTGAAAATATTTCATCATCTGAAGCCGACACTGGTCCATTTTCCAAGAGGTGACATTGATCCGGACGGAAAATATAATTTTTGACAATTTCCGTTTCTTTTTATGTACACAGTCGTTAAAATTTCAAATCGCTATTTTCAAATCTATACAAACGATATCAGATAAGAAAAAACCTAGTTAAATCTAGGGATGAGTATTTATTGTTATTGTTATAAATAACAACAAGATAGCAATAGCATTTCACATCTGAAAAAATCTATCACTGTTACGAAGATAAAAAGTAACAGCTAGTTGTTCTGATGAACAAGAAATTAATGTCATTTTTATTGAGTTTCAATTATTCTTCTTTTATGAGAACGAGAACTGAAATGATTCACAGTGTCAATGAATATCTACATATATTAAATATAATCCCATTTCTCACATCCTATGTTCTCGTTTTACATGACGTTTGTCGATCTATACTAAATAATAAACTGTCGCAATGAATAAAATAATCTCTGGAGTTCCTCAGTCATGTTTTGAAGATATTTGATTTTGTTCAGAATTCAGTTGACTTATGGCTATTTTCGACACGAAATAGGTAACATTGAGATTAGTTCAGCAAGGATAAGGATTAGCACACGAACCATATCTGCAATTTTTGCACAGCACCAATTTGTTTCATTTAAGGTAACTAATAAAAGATTTCTATTCTGTCGGTGGTAAACAAAAAAAAATTACAGAGTTGAAGCTCACTGAATCTTTGATTACAATCAAAAGTAGTTGTGAGGAAAATAAATTTAAAATCTAAACAACAAGCTCTTCTTAAATAACATGAAATGATAGTTCTATTTTTTTCTGACGATCAACAAACATTTGCTATAAATATAGATTAATCTTTAGATAATTAATCGTTTGGTTTTTCAACATAAATAAGTTCAAGCATGTTACATTCTTGTTTGCATTTTAAAAACATGATTGCACGACGTTCTTATATTCACATTGATAACATTTATAGAATATATACATGTAGCTACATGCCTAATCTGTTAAAAAATCGTCTTGTTAGTTAGGTAAAATTAAATAATCAAACGATACACTTTAGATAAGTATTGTTATTCGCTTGAAATAAAGATGATTGATAATAGTGCCCCGTTTTTACTTGTTAATACCCATGCTCGATACAAACTAGTATTTTATTCGTATGACGTCATATAATTCTAACTATCATTCAATATTTATTCTTTAATATAACTATTTTTAGTACTATGACAAGAACTACTCAAGAACAATTTGTGTAACTACAATATTAAACAGTCAATTTTTGACCTTCTTCAGCTTCTAATTTTTTTTGTAACTCTTGTTGTCGTTTCCATTCGGCCCATTCTATACTGGACAAATCATCAGGTTCTGTTTCTTGTTCTTTGACCAATTTTCTTCGTTGTGCTAATTCTAATACACCGAATAACACCGACAATGACATATAGCCAACTACGAATCTCCAACCATAGTCATCCTTTTTTACCAATAGACCAACACTATCTGCATTGATTAATCCAAATACAGCAAATATTGCAGCAAGACAAGACCAGCCAGCAGCATGAATGAATTTTCGATCAATCATGTACATCATAATAGCAGTAATGAAAATGCATTGTAATTGAGAACCACCAGCAAAATTTTCTAGGCCACGATACGGGAAACTGTCGATATGAGCTGATACGTTTGAAGAAAACTGTATGCCCGGTCGAGTAAAATTAGAATAAGCCGCAGTAACACCATTGACAATTGTGCCTTTAGCCCAATCAGCTACAACGGACATTATACCAAGAAGAAATGCTGGATAGTGACGATGCGGAGTAATCGATAGTGTATCAGCACATATGACCAAACCAATAAAAACCTAGTCAATGAAAAACAAAACAGACATCAGAAAATTTATCGACATGTTTGATTTAGGAATGACGATCTACACAACGGGTATTGACTTATGTCTTTTTCAAAACTTTCTGGAACAGAACAACTTACGACTATCGGATTTATTGATACGACAGCAATAATCGAACTAAGAAGAGCATTAATTCCAAGAAAACACAACGGTAAATAAGCAAGACCGTTTATAATCGAATAAGCTTGTTTGGCACCCATTTTTTTGAATGCTGGATGACCAATGTAGGCTAAAACGAGATCCGAATATTGATACGTTATTTATTCTACTCGCGTATTAACATTAACTTACTTGTCATGCCCAAAATAGATCCGAATAAACTAGCAAATACGGTTCCCATGCCATCTGCAAACATTACTTCTCGTGTTGGATAAAAATCACCAGCACGTTTGGCTGATTCGACACATTGAATAGTTCCAATGGCAATCGATAAAGCTGTGGGTATAGTTGTTGAAAGATAAGCACTACTCTCATTGAAATTAGCGAATATTTCTTGAATGGGAAAAACTGGCCAATAGCCTTTCACAAGCTTAGCTGCTTCGCGTACATCAGAAATTCTATTGCCTAATGTCATCCAGCTAAGAGCTGTACCTATCATCAACGCAAGAAATGCAACCGGAAGAGGACCATATTTAACTAAAATAAAGTTAAAGACACACCTGTATATTGCATGAAAATATGATTTATTAATTAATAAAAATAAATTGCATCAACTATATATCAATTTCACCATCTTTCTAGCATCGTTTCTGCTTTTTCCTATATGGGATCCCAGCTTTAGAAATGCCCTCTATCCTCAATGGAAAAGTTTCGGTACTGTTTCAGACGATAGATTTTCTCTCTTTCACTTACCACCGCCAAAGTAACCAAGCATCACAATTGCCAATGGTATATATGCTACCATTGGTGTTGTAGCTATTTCTAAAAATTGATTAAGTGCCAAATATGCAAATCCAATACCAGATATTGATGAAAGTAACGCGACACTTGGAATATTTTTTCGAATAAATTCTCCAAACAAGCAGAATACAAGAAGAATAATACCGGTCATGAAATTACTGGCCAAAGCCACATGCCACGCAAATTCTTGACAATAGGCTTGTTCATGCTTTTTGATACATTGATGAAACGCAGGAAATATAATAATATAAATGAAGGCGAACGCTCCAGGTGTATTTATACCATAGGGCATAGTACATACATCTCCACGTTTTTCTTTATATGCTAGTTTGCGAGCCATATAAACATAATAGATATTGCCCCACAACATAGATAATGCCACTCTAGAACAATAGTTGATAGTTATTTTTTGAATTAATTTCTTATTTAGTAGATAATTTTCCTCCGATTTCTATCATGCTCATCTTAAATTGACTAAATTCTTTTGTAAACACTATTGATATGTCGAGAACAAATCAACAACAAGACTACGTTATCAGTCGAACTTTGACAATCAAAATTATAGTTATAGATACGTACCCAGGTAAAATCCTTCCGTAGACAATATCATTGCCTAATATTGGTTTTAAATTAATTATAACTGCTAATAATGTTGCTAGATTATTGATAAATAATGCCATAAAACCATCAACATCACCTTTCACAAATAATGGATACGATGAATTGAAACGAAATGCACTTATCCATTCTTTCGGATGAAATGCCAATATTTGTTTTAATTCATTTTTCATAATCCTCTGACGATCATTAAGAAATCGACGAATTTTTGACTGTGACACACGCTCATTTTCAAGAACCATCACCTCTTTTGGAACACTTGACTCTTTCATTTGTATTGACATAATGATGCAAAAAAAAGAATTTTTTTAATACTATACGAATTGCCAATTGTCTATCTTCCAAAGATATTTGGTGTTGCCTAAAAGGTGAGAATAAACAAACAATAAACGATTATCGACACGTAAATTAGATCTAATCTGTACGAAATGTAATTGTATACAAACAACACTCTTTCAATCTAATTATGTGTTTTCTTTCATTTTGTATCATCTCAAAAGTTTGATTATTGATATCTATTACTATGTCTTATTAATCGATCATGCTAGTAGTCTTATTTAACAGGCAACACACGATCAATCAAATCAATTATAATACTTTAGTAAAAAAGATTTCATCATTTTCAAATACATTATTAATATCGCTTTCTATAACTATCTACGGCGTTGCTTAAGTTCTCTTACTTGGAAATTCAAGGGAAAAACACACATATATATATATGTATATGCACATGAAAAGGAAAATCATCTGAAATTTTTTCATATTAATATA
Organism: Rotaria macrura; assembly: GCA_900239685.1. NCBI lineage: Eukaryota > Metazoa > Rotifera > Eurotatoria > Philodinida > Philodinidae > Rotaria > Rotaria macrura. The sequence goes on from OENT01000043.1 coordinate 11,963, forward strand.
CAATAAAACTAAAGATCTTACCTAGTATGTAAAGATTTAAGTTACAAGTTTAACACAAATTCAAAATTGAAGATGCTGTCTATTTCATCAATGTGAAAGTATACTAACTGAAATGCTTCACACAAACGTATACTCTCTCTCTATATATATATGCATATTTGGACAAAGGTAGATGTTTCTTGCTTTATTTTCTACGGTCATCTATCGATTAATGACCTTGACTGAATTCTTTGTATCATTGTGAATATTCACGTTTAGTGGTCACTAATTGACGGCTAAAAACGAGAACATAAATGAAAACATAGGTGAAGATGTCGTATAGGCGAATACGCATTGTGTCAAATAGGGTTAATGAATAGGTCTTTTTTCCTTTCTTTCCCCTTTGGTCATGCATCGATTCACAGCTGTGATTGTACGGGTCAACTAAAAATGTTATGAGTTGTCATACTGTGTGCTGTGTGAATATTAAAGAAAATAACCGATCTTTGCAACAGCTTCAAATAATTATATTGTAGCATTGAATTCTTTATACTATAGCATATCTAATAGTTTTCTGTTACATTAGATGACATATTCGAAAGTTTCATCAAATGAGTCTTTTTCTATCAGCGATTGTATTGAATCTAATGAGAAAGTTAAAATGAAATTCTTATGAGCTATTAGTGAATCTTGAAAAGAAAAATAAACACTATGGCATGGCTCATAGCAGTTGTTTTTATTTTTATTTTTATTCGTTCATTTATTGGCTCTATTTAACATCTTGCAATATTACCCCGGAGTTGTTTTTTTTGAGTGGTACTTTTCTAATTTCACTTGATAAATATAATTAAAATAGTTTCTAAAAAAGTGATGTTGATCGAGTAAACTTCAAGATGAAATTAAACTTATCCGATTAATTTCTATGCTATCAAAATGTTTTCCTTTGTACAATCTAGAAGAATCGGTCTTGGATCGACTCATAATTCCATTGTTATTGATTGTATATCAAAGATATTTATTGTAATCGATACAAAATTAGTGAACTGCCATGCTTTTGAATCGATCAGTTTCATCAAATATGCTTTCTTTTCAATACGAAACAAACAGTGGTTAAAATCATATCGATTATGTAGTTTCATGCAACAGTTTCATTGAACTTCAATTCTCTATGAGATACAATTAGTACACAGTGTGTGGCCAAACAATTTACAGCTATATGTTTTCATTCTAAAAGAAATAGAAATGTCTTTTACTCAGCTTCAATATTTGACAATGCATCATCTATTAAATCGATTTCATCAAATGTAACGCTAGATGAATCGTAGTAAAACTATAAAGTGTTCAGATACTCAATAAGATAGGATCAATATTTCTTCTATCTGATAGATGTGTATATGTGCAACAAGGCATAGTTTTGTTTTCGATTAGTTCCAATTGAATTGAAATGGCATGAAAAAAAAATTTAGATCTTGATTCATTTATGTGACACAATCACTTAATTAAAGAGAACATAATAATACGTAAAAAGTCAGGTGTCACAAAACGCGTGTCCTCTCTGTTCTCGATTGTGATTGGTTTAAAAAACTCTGTAGAGGCTTTACCTATGAAACGGTAAACATGATGAAGAAAAGAACCTCAAGCCGCAAAAATCGATATTTGACATAGAACAATTTATGATGGACGCCAATAGAGCTGAAATGGAACTTGAAAGTAATAAATTGCGTAAGCAATTAGGTGGATTTCAGGTATTGAAAATTTTTGATTCATTTATTTTTTATTATTCAAAATTCGATTTCATGATTTTCCATTATATATATATTATAGTCTGAACTAGAATCCATTCGAATAAGAGTTCAAAAATTAACTGAAGAAAATGAAATTTTACGACGTGACCTACGACGTACCGTTGAAGAACGTCTGTCAGGTGTTCATCCAGAGAATATCTTAAATTCCAATAATGATTCAATTATTGCCATACAAAAGAAACAATTAGAATTATTAGAAGAAGAAAAAGAAGATATTTTGAATCTATTTGAACAAAGCAAACAGATTATAACTAAACTTGAAGAAAAAATCGAAGATTTGGAACATCCATTAAAACCACATTTAATCAAACTTGATATGCAAACGAAGCAGGTTCGCAGTTTTCAATATGTTTTCTTATTGCGAAAATACGTAGCAAAATGAAAATATTCGGTTGATCATATTTATTTAGGCACAAGAAGAACATGCTCGAGCTGAAGTGCAACTCATACAAGAAATAAACGTCATACGTGAAGAACTAACGTATGAAATCTATTTGTCTATTTTTACATTTTTTCTTAAGATCATCTCATTTTTATTTTTCTTAGAAAAAGAAGCAGAGATTTAGTCAATTGTCAACTACATGTCAAAGAATTAGAACGACAAAATGCAACACTTCAATCTGAAGTTTATCAAAAAGTAAAAACGATAAACAATACACTATTTTTTTTTCTGATGGATGAAAATAATTTTATGTTTCTTCTTCTTGTTTGTTATAGCAAGATGATTTACGTAATCATTTAAAGAAAGAAATCGGATATGATGGAACTTTAGTTGCATTTCAAAATTCAATTGATGCACTTGAAGTTAGGCAAGTAAAATAAGAAAAACAAAATCCTAATCATTGAGCAATAGTTGTCATAATGTTTATCGTACATACATGCATATTACCCTCACAGTTATCTAATTTTGCATAACCCATTTGATTTGTTCCATTATATTAAATATATCAACGTTGCTTATGACGAGCCCATAAATACATATGTAAATATGGACTCAATTGAAAATTAGTTGTTTGCCGTTTTAGAAAATTTTTTTTTAGGCCAGAATTAATTCGTTTATTGAGTGACAACTATGATGTGTATGTACATGGTTGTAATTATAAGCCTATTGAACAATTAGATTTGAACAACGGAAAAATACAACAAAAATAAGTCGCAACAGAATTTTTTTCATGGTCATATTGTCCTGTATTTTTTTTTGAAGCCTTTAAAAACAAGCATGTCTGTTCTGTATTTACCTAAGTTTTCAATTACTCTGCACAAGAGTAATTTTAGATTTAAGATTGATCGTCATGATTTATTTTCGGTGCTAAGTGTCGCGGAAAAATCCTTGTCATTTGCTCAAGTGATTTTTTTTCATAGGAAAACAAATTTGTAGTTAAGAAAATAAAAAATCAATGATAAATTTTTACTAAACTGAATAGAATATCCTTGTTGATTTATTCGTGTTTATCAACAATCACGAGATCATCATTCAATAAGATTTTCAATACTGATTTTACTGAACTTTTGAGACTTATTTGATTTTTTCTAATAATTAATACGACAACAAGAAATCTTCCTGAACTCGGCGTTAACTCAAGTTCACTAACAATCACTCGTCATTCTACATGTAGACTCTTTTTTCATATAGATGTTAGTTGAGTCAAACTGACAGAAAAGATTAGAATGTTTTTATCGAATAAATCTAGATAATTGTCGTTTTCCTTGAATTTCATGTTCTCATGGGAGGGTGCCGAAATTGATTTGGGATCGTGTTAGTATGAAGTATAGAAGTTCATTAGTCAAGTGTGTGACACTTCGTATTTGTTATGTTTTTTTTTAGACTCGAACATGCCATTAAGGAAAAAGAAACTGCTCTAGAACAACGAGACGATATGGAATCGAAATTGAGAGATCTTTCACAAAAGAAGTAAATAGTTTCTAATTTTTATCACACATAATAGTTATTCACTTTCTTTCGTTTTTCAATAATCAAGTCATTCTCTACAAGAAAAACTAGCTGAAGCCATAGATCAATTACAACAACACGTTCATGTTCATACAACTGTTGATCATCCGCATGATGGTGATCATGATCGAGTTGAACATGAACGAATCCATCGAACAATCGATGAACTCATTGAACAAGCAGCTGTTAAAACACGTACCGCTGTATGAAGATCTTTGCTTATTTACTTTGACTATTTTCATAATTGCAAAATCTTGATTGGTAAAACAATCTAGGTTGAAGACGTACGACAACAGTATAATGAAAATTTACAAAAAATCATGCAAGAATATAACAAAATGGAAGGTGTACGTAAAATATTTAAAATAGAAGACGCTTATATTTACAACTAAAGAGAATTCTATTCTTGTCTAGGAATTAAATCAAAAACAACTTGAATTCGATAAATGCTTAAGAGCTAAACGAACTGTAGAAGAAGAATTAGAAAAGGTAACAGTGAATCGTCAACGAAAAAGAAAATAATATTCAGAGAGAAAAATATTCTTTCGATTTGTTATTTAATAGATATTACATGAACGACGTCTTAATCTTGACAAGAATGCCTTAGATAATGAAGATTTAGCTAAACGATGTTTTCAAGCTGAACGTGAACGAGATGAAACACAAATAAAACTTGAACAAAGTCAACAAACTTATAAAATGCTTCAACAATCGTATGATGCTGAAAAATTAAATCATGAACATAAACAAAAAGAATTAACTGAACGATTGCAAAAGATAACGAGTGATTTGGATAAAATGACTCGTGATTATACAGCTACATTTAATGATTTAAATGAAGTCAAGAGAAGATTATCATCAACACAAAATGAACAGACATTAATGCAAAGGCGAATGGCCGAATTAGTAAAGAAAAACTTGATTTCTAAAAGGATGTTTTTTTTAGATGCACGCATTTTTTTTGCATTTTATTTACATTTAAGGTTAAAAGACATGAAGAACAGACAATTGAAAAGGAAAAAGAATGCTTAGTACGTTTGACGCAGAGAGATGAAGTTAATCGAGTAACATTCAATGAACTACGTAATTTGGTTAATCGACAACAACGAATGATTGTAAAGTAAGACAAGAAAAATCTTAAAAAGTTTCGAGAACATAGAGTAATTTCTATTGAATATTGACTCAATTGCGGGTCACTCGACAACTGATTCATCGATTCATCAATAGTTAGTTACAATCGAACATCTATCGAATTAAAAAGACAACATATATATTTTAATGGTTCGGTTCGAATAATAGTCATTTTTGTCAACAACATATTTTTTAATTGTTTATCAAACAAGTATAAGTAGTGCCGTAGGCTAACAACGAAATTACAGTTTTGCTCTCTCTCAATATTTTTTTCTTTAATGTAAATTAGATCAATTATTATCTATGGCTACTGTTGGTCTGTGTAAAGATATCCGGCGATAAATTGAAAATAGTATCTTAATTAGATAGTCTGAGTATCTATGATCTGTAATCGTGATATCGTCGCTAAGTAATCAATTAGACACAAATGTATGTAAATAGACATAGAATATTTTCTCAATTGCACGTACTCTATTCCATAATTGCTTTGGTTATACAACAATGTGTGTTAGATATCAGAAAACAAAGAACTGACTTTTTATGTCTTTCAATCTCAAAAAACAAAAAGTAATCAAGATTATTAATGTTGCACTCGAGCTATTCCAAAATGTAAATTTAAAGAGTAAGCCAACGGCAATATTACTCTTTATCTCGGAAAAAAGACATTTTTGAAAATAAACTGTTCAGTATTGATTCTAATATATTCTGTCTCAAAACTTTTGCACAACTGGTTATCCATTTCAATTCATGAATAATGATTCATTTATCTTAGATATAAAGAAGAATGTCACACGATAGCTAGTCAAAGTGAAACAAAGATCAATGAACTGAAACAAAAACTAGATAATCTACGTGCACGTAATGAACAGTTACAATCTGAAAGTGCTGATGTCAAACGAAAAGAAGCTGAAGTTAGTTATACTATTCATTAATATTTATATCAGAAAAATTTCTATATTTGATCTATTTAGATGGATCGAATTCTTGCAAAAAATGCTACACGAATAAAAGTACTAGAAAATCGTTTACACGATGCAGAGGAACAAGCTATTGAAGCATCAAGACGAGTATGTAACCTATTCATTTTATTCTGATTGATATGATAGAAATCAACAATGATTATATGTCAATAAAAAGCTTAAAATAAATTCATCCATCGATTTTAGATAACTTTTTTTCAGAGTCTAAGTTCATTCGTTCACAGACCGTTCAATCGATAAAAATTAAATGGATTATGACTGAAAATATCATCTGTATTCTTTCTGACTGAGATAGAACTTAGTTCATTTGGTATTTATAACAAGACTTGATTAAAGATTCATTGTAGTTCTAATCATTCTATTAACATTAATATTCAACATACTTAGTTTTTAAACTAAGTATCATGATATATTCTGTATGAGATAACAAGAATCGTATGTAAATTAGATACATCGGTAATTGTAGATTGACTTGATGAGCGATATTGCTCCGTTGTCATCAAAGTGAAAGAACTAGTAGAACGATTGCGAGTCTACCGATTATAAAGACTTGAAAATATCAGAGTAGTACATACATTCAACGATATAAAACTTGATGACAGTTATAGTTGTTTAAAGACAAATATAATGATACCTAGAATGAACTTTATGTCTTTTGGCTTGCATGATTGTTGAGTAATGTTCGAGACTATGAATTGTATATCGATGTTTTGTTTAGGTTGCTAGACAACTAGTACGTGATCGACTAGCTATAACACAAGGTGATCATTTTTCATCCTCGACAACGCGGTAATATCATGATCTTTGCTTCATCATACGTCAATTATCAACATTCAATCAATATGTATCATTTTAGACCGAACCATTCAACTTCATTATTCAATTTAACAGCATTTAAACCGCCTATTGCTCCTCTAACATCAATGACCGATAACTTGGAATATCTGTCCGATGAAAAATAACATTTACATAATTTGTGCAATTATTTTATTATGACCTAGTGTGAAGAAATGATCGAATTTTTTTGCATTCAAATTTTAAGCAGATAGAAAGAATGTGAACTAGTTTTTTTTTTTTACCTAGACGTGTGTTTATTATCGGAAATAAAATAAAGATAGAGAAAGGAAACTATTTTCTTCAAACGAAAACGATTGACCACAAAATATGATCGTCATACAGAATTTTATCGCATGCATAATATATGTACCTAGAACGACGAAGAAATTCTATTGTTATCAACGAATGTGAATAGTCACATATTAGTTTTACATATTGTATTCATTTGTTTTGTTTTTTTTTTTTTGTTACATTATGAAGCAACAAGAGTCAGTAGTATCCTTATTAGAGATTTTTTTTTCTCATGATATGAAAGACATTAATTAAAACAACGAAGTAGAAGTAAACGGAGAAGAAGAATTCATGATGGAATGAAATCAAGTCACTGTTATAATTTAAAATAGATATTAACAAATAGAAGAAAAACTAACAAGAGATATTTTTTTTTCGTGGAAACAAAGGAAATATATTTGATTATGTTTTCAAGTCTGATCTGTATGATTCATTGAGATTGTTGTATCAGTACAGAGATTCTGTTTTGAATGACCATTCATCGTTATTAATTTTGTTTCATCATCATCATCATGATCATCAGCATTATGTAACATAACATATTCAACATTAACATGGTCCCGTCTGGATGTTAAATGTGAACTTAATATTTGACGAAGACCAACTATAATTAAACATATGATAATACTAATAAAAAATATAATCAATACAACAATAATGAATATTTGATATGAATCATTGATTTGATTAAATTTGTTTCGCATTATATTAATCGGTGATGTTAACCATTTGTCTGTGAATGTCGATGGATTTACAAGAGGATGTAGACAAAAACCTTTGAAAATGACGAACAAAAAACAAAAGGATTCGATTAATTTATTTTAAATGTTTCCTAGTTTTCTTAGGGAATCTATGAAATTTTAAAGTTTTTTCTTACCATCCCATGACGATCCACATTGACAACAATCTTTCGTTGTTGCATTCGATGTACAACAATATAAACATTGATGAGTGAACGTATCAAGTGCCATTGGAAAACTACATTGACGACAATAAGAACCTGGATTTAAACATTGAAGGCAATTATTTGTACAGAGTTTACATTTCTAAAGAAAAAATAAAATAAATATGTACTGAACCATAGTACGCGATAGAATTTTTCTGCTTTTTAGTACAATTATTTCGAACTGAAATCTTTAGATTCTTTCCGAACTTTCGAATAACTAATTTAATATTAATGACAAGGTAAAGAATATTCTCGATAAGTATTAGAAGGCTTTTTCTTCGTTTCATACTGCTAGTAAAGCATTATTGATGATGAACAAGACTGACGTGAGACATATTTGATGATTTTTAGAGTGCTCTGAGGAGCAAATGTTGTTGAAAAATACTAGTGTTCATTTTCTTTTATTCTCAATTTTCAACTATCGACTTACAGCCTCATCTTTGTCAAAATAATTTCCATTTGGACATTGACTTAAGCAATGCTTTTGTTTTGCATCCAAGTTGAAACCTTGTGTACAAACTTCACAATCATCTTCTGTTGGTCCTTAAAAATTCGTGATTGAGCAATAAGAAAACTAATGAATGCATGTTTTTCAAAATCAACTAATTATTTACCGGTACAAGAATCACAAATCGGATGACATGATAAACATTGCCGATTAGATATGTAATAACCAGTCGGACATTCTTTAATGCACTGATTATTGAATAGGACTAATGGGTCAGCACACGTGAAACAATTCGTTGAATTTGAACATGTTAAACATTGAGTTTGACAAACTTCACAACGATCACCCAATAGAAAGGTACTATAAAAATAGATATGAATGTATACATAAATCAGTAGATTTCTTTTCTCAAGTCGTTAGTCTTTACCCAGGTTTACATATTGGAACACAATTTGAATCGACTAATTTGTATCCTTTTGATGCATCACATTGATAACATGAACTAATATTGTTACATGCTGCACATCCAATGGGACATTGTAAACAAATGAGTGTTTCGAAATCTATTGTCTTTTTTTCACTTTTAAATGATCCTAATGGACATTGATTTACACAATGTCCGTCATCAAGAAGAACTTCATTGTTTAAATTACAAGCGATGCAATCATTAGGTTTAGGTCCACTACATTGAGAACATGATCCATGACAAGTATGCATTTCACCTGTATTTATATCAAGATAGTACGGTTTGCCGGTATGTTTTTCACAACGATGATTATCAGGTAGAAAAACATAGCCTAATTTGCAAGAGATGCATGATGATTCACTTGATGATGTACAATTCAAACATGTTTCATGACATGGTAAACATTGCGATGAACTTATAGACATATAAAATCCGGACGAACATGATGATACACATGTATGATATTGAAGATACGGATATTTGCTTGTCTTATCGCATGATTTACATTGACTGATTTGTGATCCACTACACGTTAAACATCTTGAATCACACCATCGACAGCTAGACACACACACACACAAACAGAGCATAAAGACTTTGTAATTCAAAAAGAAAAGAATAAATAGAAATAATTTACTCGTTTTCATTAAAATCAAAATATTCATTTTCTTCACAAGATTTCGATCCTTTGATACAGTCAGTATCTTTAAGAGCATAACCATCAGGACATGATGTACATACATCAGAACTTGTTTCACATGATGCACAATCAGTTTTACAACGAATACATTTTCTAAGATGAAGATCTAATTGTTAAGACAAACGAAAACTTTAAAATAATGTTCAATCGATTTACTTAGATGTTTTACCTGTATAATACTTTTCCGGACAAGATTCAACACATGTCATTGCATCATGTATAAGAAATAAATCTGATTTACAACTTATACAACTCGTTTCACTAGCATTTCGACATGAACCACATTGTGTATGACATGGTAAACATAATTTATCTGCTTCATATGGATAGGTGCCTTCCGGACATATGCCAACACAACGGCTAAAGAAAATACACAAATAGTATCATTTTTCTCAAAATATTAATAACTCACAATTTTTCATTTGTTAATGGTTGTTTGAAATGTCGACATGCTGTACAATTCGTATCTGTACTATCACATGGTTGATCAGGTTTACATTCGATGTGACACTGAAACATAAGATGTCTGATAAAATTTACAATAAAAGAAATAAGATTCATTTAAAAGAAAAAAGCAATCCACGCTAAATCTTATTCTGCATTAAAAAACAAAAGAATCATAACGTATAGCAGAGCACTTTTCATCAAGATCATAGAGCGCATTAGAAAACAAGATGAAATGCATCTAAAAAAGGCATATTTAAACACTTATCCATATTCATAAGATTGATATCAATACGTTTTAAAATATGCTATAACATGTAAAGAAACAAAAGAATACGACATTCAATGTACAGATCGTGCTTTTAACATTAATACTTCTTTTTTTCTTGTACTGCCACTGTGTGCTATCTCGTTCACTTTTTTATATCGCTCTCTAAATAATCTTCATTCCTATGTTTATGTCAGTCATGTTTTTGTTTTCATTTCTTCAAAGAATAATCTTTAAAAGTTAAACGACATATAAAAGCAAGATACAGAGACAGATATAACTGTTCACTTTATTAGAAGTAGAAAACAGTAATAATTAAAAAAAATATGTATGAAAAATGAACGAGATTATGCTGGCCTACTGTTTTGTTTTTCATTTAAAAAGATCATAGCAATAGTGTTTAGTATTACGGTTTTGATCGTTTGAATCTGAAAACACGTCACTGTTCAAAAAACAAAGATAACAAACGGAATGTAAACAAAGACGAAGCAAACAAAATATCAACTAAGATATATAAAACCAATTTTGATTAGATGGTTAAAATCAATTGCGATAATGATTTGCTTTTCTATATTTCGATCTACTTGTAAAAGTTGGTCGAAATAGTTGAATGTGTTGTTTTGATCTTCGCCAACGATCATAACCAATTGTATGCAAAAGTTTAAAAACAAGCTAGAAGAAGAAGAAGGAGGAGCACCGTTCACAAACTAAATCATTCATGATTACAAAAACTCATTGCAGATTAAATTCAAAATGATAAAAAAAAATATTAATAGTAACTGTTATAGAAAATAAACACAAACAGTGAAGAAAAACTACTATCACATTTTCCACTAGAGATTCAAATAAAAATAATTAGAAATAAAAGAACATATGAGAATAAATAGTGAGATAAAAATATAGATTGAGAAGACGAATCGAAATATAACGACGGATAGAGACTTACACTAGATCGATCGGGTTCGAATGGTGACTGAATACTTGTAGAACGAGGTGAAATAGGATATTCACGAGTGCCATGTACAACTAATTTCCAAGATAACAACGTTGCTAAAAATAAAAGAAAAATAATTAAAATGCGAAATATAATACAAAATATTTAAAACCATCAATCATAGGTTGTATCTTATTATTTGAAAACATTCGATATGACAAAGAGGAAATAACGAAATATTCATGAGAGAAGATTACTGTTTAGGGTTAAAGTTCAAGATGTACTCTTCGATAGATGATACTATCATTCACGATAAATAGGATACAGTATTTTTCTAAATGTTTTCATTATATCTGCCATCGTTTGCTTGAAAAATATCCTAGGATAATTATTTCAAACGCCAGAATTGATGGAATTTGTTTTCCTTTTCTGATACTCATCTTAATCAATTAGTCTCTTTTCATAATCTGTTTGGTATCATTTTTTTTGTTTTGAAATGTTCTATTTTTCAAGAACAAAAAAAAAAGCATTAAATGCTTGTTGGCTGTTCTTGATTGTGTCACGATTAAATCTTAATTTTCGACATTTAATTTCTTTTTTTCAATTTCAATATGTCAAAACGTCGTGCTTGATAATGTCTTAATTTAATCTTTGTTGCAGCTATATGAAAAGAGTACTTCTATGACTTGAGTGTCATTTTTTGAGATGTTGGAATTTTCATCCTTCTCTTCATTTGAAAAGTTAAGAGAATCATGCTCCTGTGCTTTAGAATGCTTTTTCAAATGAGGAAAATTATTAATAATTAACGTCATTAAGATCTTCAAAGAATTGTTGGTTTCCGGATGATTTAGTTGCAATTTTTTTACTTCTATTTCTTGAATGTCTAGAACAAACTTCATGATTTACAACTAATAAATTTATCAGACACTTAACATAACATAAATAAGTCATAAGCGTTGAATTTAGTTGATCAAAAATCGTTTCTTAATGGGATTGCAATGACCTTTACTTAAATTCGTCAGACAAAGAACTTTGATTAAATTTCTCGTAGGATTCAGAACATTACATCGTCTAGTCACAAATTATCGGCTTACATATATATATATCTAATTTTCCAATCGAAATCTACTGAGAATTTGCTTCGGCATTTATTCTTTTTTTTTTAACGTAACAAGTCAGATTTGAAGAATGACAAGAATTAATCACTGACACAATAGGGAAACGTTAGATTTATATTTCAAATATGTTTATCAAAAATTAATCTACTAGAAAAACTTTGAATATTGTACGAAGAAAAGCAAAACATGTCTTGAGTGTTTGTCGATAAACATTAAGACTATTACTATTTAGCAAGGGAATCTTGTTAACAAATATTTAATCATAATTCTGCATCTATATTTGAGATATAGTTCAAATATAAGTGTTAAGCTACTTAATTACTCATTTTCAACATCAAACACAAAAACAAATGAGTTCTTCATCGAATAATATAATGTAATCGATAGACATGTTTATTTCCGTGTTGCTCCATGAAAACAAATATTAATCAGCGTAGAATCGAATTTTATATCTTCTATTAGTCACATTCAATATTATATATTCATGAGATAATAGATTAGATTTAACTTCATCAAATAAGTTTCTTTGACAAACATGATATGTTCTCAGGGTGTTTTTTTTTCTTAGATTTTGAATTCTTCATAATTAACAAATAAATAAGAAATTTTCGCCTATCATATTTGTATCTATTACTCACCTGATCCTCCGCCAGTATTGACTATTTGAAGTTTCCATTGTCCATGTGGTACTTCACCCCATAATTGTACAGTTAAAAATGGCCAATCTTGAAAACCTTTATTACTTTGATCGCGTTCTCGTTTCTAAAGATAACAAATGAAATAAAAAAACCATTTTATGTTTTTTTTATGATTTCCTTCATTTGTTTTATTGTGAAATGTTTTTACTGGTAAAATTTGTGTTTTGGTATTGGATGGTGAATAAAGATAAATTTCAATTTCACCACGTCTATCGGTTAATAATGTAACAAATGCTTGTACTTGTTCAATATAATTCACTTCATGTCGTGGATCAATATCACTTTTGCACTCGACTAAATTCAATGAAAATATCTGATCGGAACGTGCAGTTATTATTCGTTTTGGAGGAACCGTAATCGATTCACATGATGACATTGGTGGAACGTTTTTCCAACCACTTGCATACCATGTCATTAAACCAGCATCCATTAGACCGAAACCAAATCTACTACTTACTAGATAAATAAAAAGAAAACTTAAAACGAATGTAAACGAAAATGTTTCTTTGTACCATTGAATCCGGCAGCATTCCGTATAACATTTGTATTTGATGGAATAGCATCGGGACGTGAACCAAGAACTGTTATATGCATAACATCACGCCATGTTAAAGTCGGACTAGAAACGAAAATCATATCTATTGTATTGAGAGAGAAAAAAAGAACATAGAACAATCGATTAATTACTTTGCTTCAAGAACAAGAGCATAAATAGCTGCAGCTAATGGTGCTGCAGCTGATGTACCTGTGTGATGATTTGTACATGCATGATTTAAATCCGTCGTAAACTTAAAAAAAACAAATCATACAATAAATGAGATACAACGAAACAGAACGTTGTTAACAAAACTCTACGAGATTAAAAAAGTATGTAATACGATAGGACTGTTAGGATGAAATAGAAAGATGATTGATCCATACGCCTGTGTCAGTTGATGAATATCTCGTAACATTTAATTCGCATTGACTATGAATTATATTAATCATAAATGAAACAACAGTACAAGATAACCTATCGCACAAGCCCTACATTAGATTTTGTATCATTTGATCATCTATCGAGAGATTTATTCGAATTGAATAGAAACAACATTTGTCTATATTTCAATATTAAGACTAGAATTGTTATAGATTCTAAATTTTGTACGATTATATTTAACTTGAAGAAAGAATGTATATTCAAACATGTCAAAGATGAAAACTTGTCAAGTGTTGAAAATCTTCTATTTACTCAATTCAATAGATCGTATTAGTGAAATGTTATAGAAGCGAGTGAATTTGAAAGAAACTTGTAATTACTATTAAAATTCTACAAGAATCTTCGATTCATATCAGATAGACTCAAGTGAAACATAAATTTTCTTTATTTATTTTTTGTTCTTTTTAAATCTTAATAGCATTGCAAAACGGTATACGTTTCAATGTTCATCTGTGCTACATACGATATCACGTTCCCCAGTATTTGATTGACCACTACTATATGCTGATGCAAGAGTTGCCGAACATTCTTCCAGATACCATGGTTTATTTCCATGTTCGGTTGTTGCACTAATAGCAATCTAGGAAAATGATTTCTAGATACAAGTATCTATTGACGTTTTTGCTTTTATCATACAGTATAAATCGATGTTATATAGCCATCACATGCACATGAATCTGATAGTCGACCACCATTTCCACTAGCCCAAACAAAAATGGAACCTTTACCCCCTCGTCCCTAGAATGGATCGATAGAAAAGCAATGTTACAATTAAAGAAAATATAACTTCACTTACATTTAGAGCACCATTTTCAAATGCTTTTTTTGCTAAACGACCAGGTCCATCAACAACAATACCATTATCATCGGGTCCCCTAAGGAAATAAAATCATATGTGAAGATGCTAATGTCTATTTTTCAATTGAGCATTCTATTTACCAACTAGCTGAATAAATATCAATGTGATCTTGTCGATGACTAAGCGATCGTGCTTCAACACTATCTGTTACATCACCGTCTAACATTCGAATACCACCTACTCTAGCATGATAAGCAATACCAACTCCACATAAATTATTATTGATCTTTGCAGCAACTTCACCAGCACATCGAGTTCCGTGTCTAAAATAAGAGAAGTTTCTTATTATGTTTAAAAAATGAATCCAATATAATATCTCGTACTTATTTTCATTTGTTGGTTCGTATCGTGGTGTTGGATCATCATCATTACCATTGATATCCGTACTAGCTTCTTTATCCTATGCATATAACATAGAGAAAATAATCCTCTATTATTAATAATAACACTTTCGAGTAAACAAACATAGTTCTCTGATAAGTCTGGATGATCAAATTCGAGGCCATCGTCCAGAAACGTCACAACTTGTCCACGACCGGTGAAACCCATCTCCCAAGCTCCAGTAACATTTAGATCGGGTACCGTGGGCATTCGTGAGTGTCTCATCTATAAAAAAAAATGAATCGATCAATAATAAACAAAAGTCAAACTGAGAATTCATCATTCTTTACCAAATACCACATTGAACTCCATTGTGGATCATTAAAAACAAATTCACGTTTTTGTCGTCTTTTAGGGACTTGACTTTCAGCCCATTCAACCTTAATAAATCCACATCCGAAATAAGAATATGTTCACTTACGAAATTCATTCTTACTTGATGATGCTCTAAAAGAAGATTAACAGGGTCAATACCGTCCTCAATAGCTCGTCGATATCGTCTATGATTTTCAGATAATGGATCTTCTTCAATTTCACAAAATCCATGGAAAATCTAAATAAATTCTCTTGTGACCATGAAAAAACAAAAATAATGAAACAAACCTGTCGAACATACTGATATCCATTTTCATGTGCAATTTGTTGACCTACTGTTGCACAATTACCTTTGACTTCAATAACGACTGATTTCGACGAAATTAGAGCTGGATTAGTTGCGAAAAATAAGACAAAATACAAGATCAAATTTAAAATAATGGAAGGGACCATCATCAAGGAGAAAACAAATAAAACAGTGTACAGATAATGATCGAATTACATCATTCTCATTGATTGCATCTGTTCGAATCTAGAATTAAAAAAAAATGAATTCCTTTCATATTAGTATTCTTTTACATATATTGATGATAGTTAATTTTAACATCAATATAGCAAACAGATGATAGATAATGGTGGTAGACAAATGAAAATGAGGTTGTCTGGATTACCCGGTTTTTATATAAGTCTATTATTCAATCAATTAATATTTGAACAGCAGCGTCTGTTGTCACTAAATCAATAATAGACTTTTCGTTGTCTCGTTAGAAACAAAAAGAATAATATCACGAAATGAATACTTGAGAGAAGATGGAGAAGAGAAAGAAAAGAAAGAAGATGAAGACGAAGACTTTTTTCCTCAGAGAAAAATATTGACTAAACAGTAAATTTGAGTGATCGAGTATTATCTTAAATGTAGGTGTTTAAAAAAAGAGGAAAAATTTAATCACATTCTCATTCTTTGCAGTGACCCGGATTAAAATCAAGCTTTGTGTTTTTTTCCTAAGCACATAGGCTTCAATTTCGTATGCACGATGTAGCATTGATATCTGTTTGCATCAATCTATTCAATGAGATTAAGTTAAAAAAGCAACATCAAAGGGATTCTCAATAAAAATACAACTTTCATTAAATCAAGAGCACATGAATGAATAAATTAGAAACATATCGCGGACAGTGATTGTTTCAATTAATTTTATCTATTGTAATAATCCAATCTTAAATCCAGTCACTCAATAGTAATATGTGAGCTTTTTAAACTATAATCTTGAAGAATTCCCTGGAATTGTAAACGAATAAGTAGGATACGTTTACAGAAAAACATAAAACAATATAACTATAGCGACATCTACCCGTTAAAAACGAAACCTGTTATAGATTAAAGGAAAAAAGTAAGAAAAATTAACAATTATCTATAATTTAGTATGAAACTAGTCTATATAAAATGAGATTCTACTCCATCGAGAATATATAGTAGCAGAGGTCGCGTAATATCAGTCAAGTTTGTGGCTTATGCTTGTAACAAGTTTTAGTTTATCTTTCTTTCATTATCCTAAATTTCGAAAGACGACGGAAATGACGATAGCTTCTAAAATTACTATGTAACACTACTGACTAAGACAGTCGTAAGCTCTATTTTATACTATGATTCCCGGAGACGTCTCAAGGTCATCAAGATTACACGTAGACGGCAGGCAGATAGGTTGATTGCTTCCTAGTGAAAATTGAGTGGCTTCGTGGGAAGGAAGAAGGTTACAGATGTTTAGGTCGTATTAAGATTTATTTTAGAAAAGGATCAATATGATGGATCAATAGATTTCGAAATTTCTGACTACAATGTTAAATGACTCTAAAGAAACAGAATAATCTCTCTTCAGTGTCTATGTTTGTTAAATGAAAGAAAAATAGAGCTGTTCAAGAAAGTATCTTTCCAGACAAGAAATTCTACTCTCATCATCTTTAAAAATGTCGAGATTTTCTTTAGTTATATTTCAATTAAAATTCTATCATGCAAGAATAAGAAGCACCAGCTGTGTTTCTAGGACGAATGTTATGATAACAGAGTCGAAAGAATATGCTACACAGATTTCTTGTTCAGGTCGTCCTTGTCATGTAAGATAGAACTGCATACTAGACAAACTAATGGTTGGTAGTAATATGAGTATAAGAGACGAGAAAAAATAATAAATAGGAAATAGATGGTAGCACGAACTAAAAGTATTTTCTATAAACATCGGAAATAAAGAGGCGAGAACAAGTGCTTTATCACAAATGATTTACGAAGGTCGACAGGTTTCGGAAGAACGGAAGATAGGAAGTGTACATTTCTTACTTGTAATTTTTATCAACATTCTCGTATATTAATCGTGACATTATGAATCGATCGATAAATATTTATAGAGATATTTCTCTACGTACGCATTTGTTTTATTATTCGCATTGATCTTGACATATAAATCTTTTCATCGAAAAAATAAACGGAAGAAATACGAAAGTTTACATTAAGTACATAGATGATTTCTTACTCAAAGTAAAAAAAATGATTCATAATTAGGAGTGGTCTTGGAAGGACTTTTATTCCAAAGAAAAACAAACCTCAAGACATTCCATCTGTTACTATTTTAAACGTGTTTTGTGCCATATTTGCATTTATTATCCACAGGCATATCCAATTCAATTAACAGTATTATGAAAGGATCAGCATGTGAAATATATATAGTATGTGATGTAAGCACAAATAGATAAAATGTCAAACATTTTATCTTGTTAATCGACGTGATTTGGGAAGAGAAACATTTTGCACTCATCGACAGGAAATCTTTTTCGCATTGTCTGTAATAAGGTTTAATCTCAAAATAGTGAATTACACGCGAAGTGACATTCCTGCACTTTTCCAAAAAAGGATAATAGAAATGATACCGATACTTATATTACTACTCTATGTAGCTTAGATCTAACTAAGATATTATCTAAAAACATTCCTGATATCAAACTGAACTACAGAATCTTACGATATGAGAAGATCGTTCCGAAACATATATAAGAACACAATCAATGCCTGACTTGGGATGATATGCTTTTGATATTGTAGTAAATAATCAATTTTAGCTGTTGTCAACAAGATCTCTTTCATAAGTTCATGTAACAGCTGCCATATTCTTCTGTGAATATCTTTTATTTCGTCATATATCATTTCTGTTTTTGATTATGGAACAAAAACATACGAATAAATAATACCGAGCAAAGGTTTGAAGCAGCTGTAGATTTAGGTTTTGTTTTCGATTGTAATAGCGGGCAACGTTCTGCATAAACAACATCTTTTTACAGAAAATAATTCTCGATCAATACATTTAGTGTCAATGACTTCGATAATATGATATCGATAAGAATCCTTGAGAAATCAGGAATACTAAAAGTAGACTTCTGATATCTGATTGCAAGTTTTCAACAATGAATTCGATTCCTCGGAATAAAATGAGATGTAACCGAGTTCTCAGTGCTTTTAATCCATCGAAGTATACTATTTTTAAATAAAACAAAGACTTTTTCTCTGCTATTAATTTCGTATCGAAAGTTATGAATCCGTTTACGACAATCAATGATTTGAGGTTCGGTTTACTATTGGAAAAAGTTAGCGACATTTCATGTTGTGCTAATAATAAGATTTCGTTCTTGGAAATTTCCAATAGATATGATCTCTCCTTTCCAAAGATTCTCATCTGAAAAACCCTTGGTCAACTATTCGACTCTTTTCATGTTACAAAAGAATCTTTTCAGTCAAATAGTTACGAATGCAAACGTTCTGGACACATGTTTACTTCTATAATAAGAAAAGAAGGGTAGTTTGAACTAAAATGTTCAGCAATTCTATAACTTACAAATACTAGTCAGTCCTGCAAGTTCCAGCTCGATCGGTTGAACTTTTACTTTTCGTTCACATTCAAACAAATAGTCTCGCTTCGTAATTATCGAGATGCAAGAATTATTCGATTTAAAAATACATGCACACATGATATTATATCCAGTTCATAAACCATTCGATAGAGAATCTAATTCTGAACAAAACTGAATAGAAACCTTTCAGAAAAATCAAAAATTAATTCCAAGAATTTAAAATTATCGTTAGCCCATAATAGTGAATAGGCTACCCTTGAATCTTGTGTATGTTCGTTCTCCACTATTCACTAAAGAACCAGAAAGAATTTGTTACCATGGGTAGAGCATTTCAAAACCTACAAAATGATACTAAAACGTCCTGGGGAAAAGTCTGGCCTCTACTATTTTTGATTGCAACAAAGTGTCAACTAGTAAAAAATCAGTGAACATCTTTAGGANTCCTAAAGATGTTCACTGATTTTTTACTAGTTGACACTTTGTTGCAATCAAAAATAGTAGAGGCCAGACTTTTCCCCAGGACGTTTTAGTATCATTTTGTAGGTTTTGAAATGCTCTACCCATGGTAACAAATTCTTTCTGGTTCTTTAGTGAATAGTGGAGAACGAACATACACAAGATTCAAGGGTAGCCAATACACTATAATGGGCTGACGGCAAATTAAACGTATTCGAATTAAATTTTCATTTGTATCCAAAGTTTTACATACAGTTTTGTTTAGAATTAGATTCTCTATCGAATGGTTTATGAACTGGATATAATATAATCTTTATATGTTTTTAAATCGAATAATTCTTGCATCTCGATAATTACGAAGCGAGACTATTTGTTTGAATGTGAAAGAAAAGTAAAAGTTCAACCGATCGAGCTGGAACTTGCAGGACTGACTACTATTTGTAAGTTATAGAATTGCTGAACATTTAAGATCAAACTACCTTTGCCTTCTTATTGAGCCGAAATGACCAGAAGACGTTTTTCTTCCTTTCAAAAACAGAATAAAAAATGTATTCGATGATAAAAAATGAGTGATGCTTTCAGAATAAATAAAACTAATGAAATACAACTATCAATATATTGTACCGTTACTTTTGCATTTGCTGATATTAAAACTATCACATAGAATAATGCAAAAATCAACTTATGAAAAATAATTGATTAAGAATTTTCTTACCGATAACACTTCAATTGAATTACTAGTTAGGATAGAATTACATAAATCACCAGGAATACTTATATTTATAATGTTTTTACTAATTCCATGAACTGTTGAACTAATCAGTCCAAACTAACTGTTGCATAGTTATTGTCTTGTGTTTTTACATCATCAAACAATCGACCTTAATTCAATGTAATGTAAAATAATCCCTAGAATAACTTCGATTATATACAAACATCTGTAGCTTGTTCTGCTTGATTTGATGAAAGATGACATTGATTGCTAGCCTTGATCTATATGTTGATAGTTTGTCAACTAAAGAAAATTTTTCTGGATGTTTATAAGTCTAAGATATTTATAGATGAGTATCTGTTCGGAATATGATGCTATATTTCGAGATATTTTAGACTATAATTATACGCATTAAAATTACCCTTTTATTTTCCTTGGACAAAACATAGTGAGAAGTATTCTATCGACATATTAGCAATAGGATAATTCAATCAATAAATCAATTGCATCAAGCTGAGTCACACTCTGTCATTTGACAAATTTATAACATAAACACTAACGTATTACGTATGAAAAAATCGAAATAAAAAGTATCATCCTTTTCATTTTCTAATTTTATTGATAAAGAAAATTCTGTCTGCTAATAATGGCATCTAAATTGATGTATACATACGAATATACAAAAATAGTTCGTGGAAAAATAAGATGTACAATGTCTGTCATATTCTTCCTGAAGATATGATTGGTAAGGAATTACGCGAACCAATTGTATCATACTGCCGTTTTTTAACATTATTTATTTTATTTTGGCACGCATCAGAATCTTTTCTAGTTAATAAATCTTTCCAGGCTCGAATAAACTCATCTCGAAAAGATTTCGTCGTTAACGTATATAAATAAAATGAAAATCCTGGATTCATAAATGCAATTAAAAGTGTTATAGCTTTAATAAGTTGATCTGTTTCCGATGGTAGTATACCGTCAAGAGCATCATAAATAAATTTGTTAATTGTAAATGGTACTGTGAATATTGCATTTGAAATGCTATGTGCAAAAACAAGAACAATAAATTGATATTCACGCCGGGATACTGTTGGATGAACTAATTTTCTTATACGTCTCACATGTATAACAGTAGCCGTATTGTAAACAACCATTAACAACGGAGGAAACAAAGCAAAGAAAACCAAAAAGAAAATATCAAAGAAAATTCTATACACACCCGTTTTAGCATTACAATCATCATCAGCTATTTTAAAAAATACTAGAATGTGTATATTAACTATTAAACAAAAAAGAATTGTCAAAATAATTATAGTATATGTCGTTTGACGTTCGCACAAGGTTATATAACGATGGCGATTTTCTGTTAATTGTGCTTGACGCACGCGTGCATAACGATTAATCGATGCCATTGTTAATAAACATGATGATAAAAGATAATTAACATGCATAAAATAATGACGAATTTTACAATAAATCTCTATTCTGTATTCTAAATCGAGATTAAAACCAAGAGTTAACGACGATAATAATAGGCCGGTGGTAAGATTCATAAAATTATTTATTGAATAGGCAATAAAATATATTGAACATGAATTGGCACGAAATTTTTTTCGACAAAAAACTATTAAATTAAATATTGTCCCAATTATACCAATAGCAAATACAATTAAATATAGACAACGACAAACAATATAAATACGTATATATTTAATCGTTTCAACAGTTGTACTACTTGTATTAGTCATATTTACTAGCTAGAATTAAGAATCGGATTTTGGAAATTTTACTATAAATATTAGGATAATAGAAAGAAAGATTACTGACTTAAATACGAACTCGTGCTCTCTCTCTCTCTCTCTTTTTTCTGCAATCTCTCTTTTACTCTTGACGCAATGAAATAAAAGTCAAAACATAAATCTTGCATAGCGATAAAGAATGATTAAGTATTAGTCCACAGGTAGAAAATATGAGATTGAGTTATTTCATTTTTCCTTGGCTCTTTTTTTTTTCTCTTTATTATAAATAGTATTACAGATGAATTTTTTTTCTGTGAACAACAAGAGACAAGCAATAAAGATAATACACACTATAGTATACAGTATCGATTCGATAACAAGAAAAAGTGCAATTCAAACAAAACAGGAAAAACACATGTTAAATTATTCAACAGGAATTACTTTAGCCAAGCCCGTCAATAACATACTATTTATTTGATAGCAATTATATTTCACAATGCTCACGCCATCAGCTTTGATAAAACATTCGTTTGTACCTGTTACCCTTATTGTACCAAGTCCATTGGCTTCGACATCAACAGATTTGCAGAATAATTGAGAGGCATCAACATTTCCAATACCATTGTATTTGAATATGGCTTTGTTTTTAACATTACCAGTTAGTTTCGTTGTGCCGGCCGATAAAAATAGTGCTTCGAAATTGAATACATCCAATTGTAAAATGAGACTGCTCGTATCTGAAATGATATTTGTTTTTGTCTAAATTACAATCAAACCATGAATTAGTTGTTAAAGAATCATACCTTGTGTGTGCAGTTTTAATAGATTATCAATTTTCAAATTATTTACACTATGTAGTGTAGTTATGCCAGCTAAAAACAATTCACTCACTGTTGGATTAATGAAAAGATACACATTCATTTCTGTAAATTTGAAATTTACATCATATTGAATCATAATTTTTAACGTATCATCTTCAACATTAACTATCACGTATGAATGAATATTAGCATCGGTATAGATATCAATCGATTGTTGATGATTTATCCATGTGACATAGCAATAGAATGGTCCAATAATAGAAAGTTTTGAAAATGACTCAGCTATTAGATTAGTTTGACGTGTAACATTTTTATTACCGATAACGGTTTGAGTATTTTGTTGTTCATTATAACTACTAGTAATTATTGGTAACTCTAGGAGAAGTAAATAAAACAAATCAAAAAGACAAAACATTCTAACTTGAAGGATAACGTCACACTTTCTAGCACTCAAAATGATTGAATATAAAATCGTCCTTTTTATCTGCTCCATATATATATATATAGACACACAATAGCTGATTGCTATTATAAACATTTGTGACCGTTTAGATCACAATATACGAATATACAATCCATGGATGCATCACACGAAGAAAAAGTATCATTTCGTTATTTTAGAATATATGAGCAGATGTTTCTGTTGACTCATTCAAACCATTGATTTTTATATACACACGTATTATGAAATTATGATCCCAATATGACTGATGAAGTGTATTCTTGCGTTGCATTAACAGATTTTGCATAGAACAATAACTTTCTATATTTTTCTTTTCCCTTTTTTGTTTTCTATAAAGCGAAACATAAAATGTTGTAGTTTTATTGTTAACAAAGAAAAAAACAAACAAACAAAAAAGTAATAGAGAATCATATTGTTAATCGAAATAATCGGCAATATCAATATTTGGATCGAGTAGACTTTCACCATAAGCACTGACATCGATTTGATTCAAAAGTAAATTTTCAAATGTTTCTTCAAGTTCAGTATCGCCAATAAAAACACAGCCGTGGACTCGTCCATCTTTAAGTGTTATTCGAATGTATTCTTCGCCTTTGAAAAAATAGAAGACAATGATAGGAAAAAATTCTATTCCAATAGAAACGATAGGACAAAATCATCTACCTGGTGTCATACGGATGAGATTTTCGTACTTTTTCATATCACTTTCATGATATTTACCGAGTAATACAACTTTCATATTGAAAAATTTCGTTGTATGCGCAAATAGTTCAAAACAGAAATCCATGGTTAACGAATCTTGCTGATTATGTACATATGCTAACATGCATTTTCCTGCGTAATGTCCCATTTGACGTGCTTGTGACCAAAGACGCATCTACTTGATGAAATGATTTATTATTCGAAAGAGATGATTTATGAAGAATATTTATGTACAGATAGGAGTCATGATGTACGCCTCACCATTTTATACACATAAACAGTGCAAATATGTGAAAGCATTCATATGAACCTCGTAGGTGAGTCTCAGATGAGACTGGTGCACGAGAGAGTTAGAAATCTAAGAATTTCTGCCAGGACAATCTCTGATCGACTAAGAGCTTTACAGAGTGCGGGTTATCGACGACTGTAAAAATTTTAAAAAAAGCATTCATTGTACCTTTTCTAAACTTCTATCTATTGTTGAGAGTAAAAATTCCTATAAGTATATCAAACTGTGTGATAGAATTAGCTTTGACATAAAAGAGTTCTAGATTTGCAATGGGGCTTCCCCCTTGAATGATTTACATCATAATTGACGTCATGGACTGATCCAATACGATTAGTATCTGAATTTCGCTGATTTCATTTTACTATTGACTGCTCATTCAAATAAAAATTGATTTTAATCAAGAAATATGAAAAAGGAATAAGAAAATTTGAATTTTCTCTCTGTCTGATTTTTATTTTTAATGGAATGAAAAGAAAAAGAGACTAGTTTAAAGATGGAATCTTTCCTCGTTATGTTGTTTTTTCTTTTACATGAATTCTCAGTAGGATTCGAAAAATGGGATTCTCATCTTGGCGTTCTTCATGAATGATGCCAATGGAAAACTTGACATACTTGAAACCAATGTTCTGCTAGTGTCCAACCAGCTGTACATACATCACCACAAGCAAAAATATTTTTTATTGATGTACGCATTCGTTCATCAACTAACAAACCACCATCAACACCTAATTTGAACTAAATTTCAAACGTAAAAACATTATAGTAGACAAACAAAATTTCTATTCTTACATTAGCCGCTTGAACACACATTTCAACATTAGGTGTCACACCAGTAGCACTTACAATAAAGTCACAACCAAAAATTTTACCATTAGACAATTCAACATATACCGGCCATGAAATTTCTTCTACATGGAAAATTAAGAATGTTAAGAGAATTTTCTTTTTGCCTACCTTCGGATGATTGCAGATTTTCAATAGTTGAGCTTCGTTGTTGATATTGTTCTGGTGTAAGAATGCTTTTGATTTCAACTTGATATTCAACATGAACTTGTCTTGGTTGCTTGAACAGAAAACAACACATTGAAGAAGTATTGAGTTCGAGATATTATTATTATTATTTACTTACACATGATGCACCTTTCATAGATCTGTTCGTTGCCCAATCAGGACCTAAAGCTCCGCCGCACATTGATGTTGTTGATATTTGAGTATTTGTCACAGTTGTTGGTTGATCAACTACTTCATATTTTTGTCTTTTTTCATTTAATTTTTGTTGTTCTTTAACCATTTGAATACGATCAAGAAAAAATCGAGCAGCAGCTTCATCGAAAAATGTAGTTGAAATATGTTCATCTTTGATTGCCCATATAACTGAACAATGTTCAATTTCATATCTAATCAAAGAGAAAGCACGACTCAATAGACATGAATTTTCATTTATCTTTCATACACGAGCTCGGTTGCAATACCACCATTACCAACAATGACTATTTGCTTAGCTGATGCTAATTTTTTTTGAAACGATTGAACAGTTTCAGTATCTCGAATACCGATTACGTAAGGATTCTTATCCATAAGTAACTAACGAAGAATAGATAAGTACTAAAATAGTTTTTATTAATAAATACTATTTTCGCCCTTCTGTTACTTTGGGTCGTGCACCGGTACAAATGCAGAGTTGATCGTATTGAATATGAGTATTGTCAGAACAGAAAATGAACTAATCGACTAGGAGAAATTATTTTTTATTTTAAAAATTTCCCTTTACTTGTTTTGCAGTGTCAAGTCGTTCAACGACTGTGTTTTTTATAGTTAAATTTGAATATTGTTCAGCAAGATAATTAAAAGGTTTTTCTTCAATATCAAATTGTTCTAAAAATTTACTGACCTAAATAAACTCATTTAAATTTCATTGTAGACAGAAACATTACTTTAACATAATTTGTAATTGCTTTAACCAATGGTGTTCCTGTAAGAAGTAGAATTCGAGCCGTAGGATCGAATGTAGCTATCTATTCATTCGAATGAAAAATAAACAAACTGTTAGTTCCATTCTAATTAAAAAACAAGACAAGAAACGTGCATTCTTCAATTGATATTATTATTTATAAAGTAAGATCATTTTTCTTGTATCTATTTTCTCTTCAATCTTTTCGTTCATAATAAAGATATTCAGCAATAGTGTTGACCTTTGTGTTACGTGAGTCATAAAATATTTTTTCCTATGTTTTTCAAAAGTATTTTTTCTGTATATTCATCATTTACATTTTGATTCAATGCTTCTTAGAAACTGTATAACCTTTGAAAAACAATTTCTCATGCATCGCTCGTGAGACAATGCAAAATTCATGCAGAAACAATATGTTGTCGTCGAGAAACAAAATAGAAATCTTTGATTAAAAAATTCTTTCAAATTGAATGTCTAGTAGAAAATATATAGACATTGTCATTTGCATTGCATTTTTCTACTCTGTTAGTATACAAGTATCGTGCATCTCTCGACTATACTGTAATTAAGTTTGTACACAGTAGTGAGAACTATTCAGTAATACATACATACTATTTTTGTCATTGAGATGTTTATGGGTCCGTAGTTTTTGATCGAGTGTTTCAGTAATGAAAACAAAACGACATGACTATATTCTATTGTTCTATGCGCTAATATACAATGCAACAATGATGCAAACAATTTTATAGAAATTTTATATGTTAACAATCATTATAAATAATTTACAATGTTCATAATGTTGTTTGTTTATCGAACTATTCAAATATTAAAACTAAATTTATAAAATAAAAAATTTACTTTTATTTTTACAAAATAGAACATTTTCAAGAAATTTTCATGCTTGTCATTATCGACCATGAAATTGTTTTCAATATTAAATGAATTTTTCTAATTAGGTTTTTAAAAATTATTATCAGCGAACAGATTATATTCATAAAGAAGATTTTTCATCTTTCTTGTCTATCATGTATTATAACAAAAGCTTATCAATATTGGCTATTTCATATTTTATTAGAAATATTTTTTTCTTTTTTCAGTGTATCAAGTGACGATGAAAATATTGCTAAGGCTATCTGTGTTGTCATCAATCGTACAAGGGCGATTGTATATCGATATTTGTTCATATGTTTGCCAAAACTGCTTTTGATGTTGTTTCATGAAAATGAATCGAATTAGAGACTGTAAATAATTAGAAAACTTACACTTTCCGCGCATGTTACACCAGATATACCGCCACCAATAATAACAAATTGAAAATTTTCCATCTAAAAATGTTTATACGATGGATTTCAATGTTATGAATCTACTATTTTCTACTTTATAGTCAGTAATCAATCAATCAATCAAAGAAATATACTAGACGAGAAAGGAAGACAACAACTGGAATGGATCGACCAGCTAAAGAAGGATAGTAAACACTGCGGTTACAGATATTAGTAGAATAAAGTCTTTGAGGGAAATACAACACTCATGTACGCACACACGCACAGTGTTTTTTAAATTGTGTTTGATTTAAAGACCCTTATTGAAATAAATCCGGTCGGTTTCTTTCATTCCATCCTTTAATAATTTTTCTCGAAGCGTGGGATCCAATTTAGCCACAGCTAATGAACTCTTTTGAGGAAATAATGCGCAACACATCGGTGTTGTAAATGTTAGAAAGATGCCACATAGAACAATTTGTATAGGACTATTAATCCATGGACGTGCTCGCATAAATGATTTTCGTTCAAGTTGATCCATAATGATCGGAGGAATGATCATGCCTGAAATGAAATCAAAACTCTTGTTAACATGAGAAGAACAGATTTAAGATTCATACCTGGTATAGCCATGCCGATACGCGAAAGAACAACTTGAGTAATCGCTTTCTTCGCTGCCTCAGATGATTCTAAAATAAATGATGAAAAAAACCACATAATAGTTCTCATAGATAGTCATCGTTATTTTTGCAAACTTCATCCACCTCCAACACGTTTTCCATCTTTATCGAATACTGCAATGCCATCACGAATTTCATTCCATCGCATGAATGGTAAATTGACACAGTTAGCACCAGCTACAGCTGCGAATGGTACGAATCGTGCCATAATGGCTGGTAGTTTTGAAACAGCAGCTAATATAAATATGAATTATGTACATCGTTTGTTTATTCAAAACTGATATATAGATATAGCTTACCTTTAAGACCAAGTGCTGTAGCTGTTGCGGCCTAAAAATTAATTAAAAACATATAGATCATCATAGAATAGATTAAAATAAAAATTGCATGATTTTTTTTTTGCCAATAAACTAATATCAAATCATGAGAATCTATCCTTTTTTTATTAGGCATACAAATACCGTCATAATTAGAAATATCTAGCTAACATAATCAAATGCTAGCAAACGATCAGATGACGTACAAACATGATAGAACATTGCATGTACAATAATGATTAACTTTCCACAAAGAATATCACTTTTTAAACTTGAATTAGTTCTCAATACATTTGTTTCTAGATGAACAATAAAAATAATGCATACTGTAGTTGCGACAGCGTAACTCTTCATTAGATCAGAATTTGTAATTGGTTTATCTCCACTACGGTTCGTATAGTTAACAATACTGTTAAACGATTGATTGATAAATTGCCAGAAGACGATGGCTGGTGCTGTTTTATAGAACTAAAATCGTAAATAAATGTTTGTTATTTTCGAAAATCATTTTTGTTACTGTTAACATAAAGCCAGTAATTATCATGTTACATGGTACTATAAAAGAAGAAGAAGAAGCAGAAGAAGATGTGATTATTGGAAAAAGAAATAGATAAAAATCGAAACCTTGGGCTGACATTCGGCCAAGAATGAACATTTTCTCTGTAGTATCCGGATGATATGCACTATCATATAAATATTTTGCATTCCACAAACGGTCCACAGTCATATCAGATCGTGAAAGAGTACCATGACGATAATTTTCAACGATTGTTTTCGCTATATACAATAGAACGAAATTAGACGTTTTCTTTTTAGTTTTTCTTAATTTGTACCTTCATCTAATTGCTGATTAGTAGCAAGAAGATTCAATGGATTCGTTGTAAGAAAGAAATGTTTTGCTAGTAAATCAACGAGATAAAATTAAATATAATACACATGACATAAATAGGAAATTAAAACAAACCTCGACCAGAATATGTTTCTTGATCGTATCGAGGATCTTCAATATTAATTTTCTTGTCACCTACTAATTCAGACATGTTTGACTATCTTTAAAACTTTTGGCTAGTATAATCTACAAATACAAAGTAGCTAGTACCATGAAAAAACAAATTATCGTCACAGGCATAGCTTCTTGCTTTAACACAGTTTCTCCATGTTGCGTTTAACACAAAAAATATATGTATATGATAGGAATAACAAATAACAAGATTTATTAAAGCGATGAAATACGTTGTTTTTTAGCTAGAGGTTCATCTCCTTGTTCCAATGTTGATTGACGTATGGTTCCTGCTGATTCTGTATCGCTGTCATCAGCAGAATCAGATGATGAATCAGCCGAGTCTGATGAGCTACTTGACGAAGAACTATCGGATCGTGGACCTATATCTGCATTCACATCGATTTTTTCCGTTAATCGAGCTAAATCTGGTCGACGACGTTTAAGACTTTCAAGAAATTTTTTCGACATTTTCGGTCGACTATGGATTACACGTGTCCATACCGTAGGAAAATTAACCGATGAACAAAAATTGTGTGTTACAGCAACCGTGACATCCATATTGAGTACGACATGCCAATAACCACCTAATAATAAAGAATGATTTCCATGTTTACTTCATCCAAAAAAAAAAGGATCTAGAAAATATTGAATTCACTCATTCAGCGATTGATTTTACTCTCGTCCAATTTGCCATTACACTTTTTTATATTCTTCGAGCTAGAATTACTGTAAAAATGCAGGTGATCATAGTGAACTTCTGTTTTATTCGGTTCGGTAAGAAAACTTCGATAACACAAAGTTGATTCATACAAATGGATTTATTGACGAGATTTTAGAGTGTCACTTACTGAGTTACACTGTCGGAGACTATTTAATAAACATCATCTTCATGAAAATTTGTTACATGCAGGAATAGTAAAGAAAAAGGAATTCACCACATTCTCACTTTCATCTGCGAATGGAATGAAGGCGAAGTGTGAACACTATTATTTCCGTAGGCGATCACTATATATTTTTAGAAATTTTAAATGCATTAACT
Source organism: Rotaria macrura (assembly GCA_900239685.1). Taxonomy (NCBI): domain Eukaryota; kingdom Metazoa; phylum Rotifera; class Eurotatoria; order Philodinida; family Philodinidae; genus Rotaria; species Rotaria macrura. The sequence continues at coordinate 42,824 of OENT01000043.1, forward strand.
AATGAATATATATACGTAGGTAGAAAAAGAAAGCGACTATTGAAAAATCCTTGTTAATAATCACTTTTTATTGGCAGTTTTATAATCGAAACAGAATAAGATTCAGCCATGATAAATAATTCTGGCCTCCAACATATTTCTTCAGATAATTAATATTTGTTAAAGTTTCAAGAAATATTATTATTTCTTTTTTATTCACATGAGAAATCATTACATACATATTTTACTGGAAGAAACTACTCATTTTTTGAAAGGAGCAATGAAAATATATACATTTTAATATATAGTATTCAAATAGCTGTATGATTATTTTATTCTTTTCTGTAGTCGATATCAATATATGCGATTGAAACGAACGTAAACCTTGGACGATAAGATTATTATAGTACATCTGGTCATACTTTCTTTTTGAATAATAGATTTATATTGTCAGTAGTTCTGGTGAAATATATATGATTAGACACTCAAATCGAAAACAGTGTTCATATGAATTTTTTCGATTGTGTTATATTAATCGTATTCTTATTCATTCTTCAAATATGATAACAATAACTATGAACACAATCGCTCAATGGTTAATTAATCTTTATCACATAAAACACCCGACAATTATTATTCGCTATATATATATATATACTCGCATGATGAAATTTCTCACATGTTAATCTTGATTTAAAGACGAGAAACCTAGTATGCTAGTACTACTACTAACCAGGTACAAACATAACTTCACCAGGATGTTGTATGGCTTCAACACAAGCATATTCCTTTGGCCATGAACTAAGTTGTGTTCGTGGATATATAACTTTAAACCATGTTATACCTTCATCTTTACTTTTTGATGACTCAGCCGATGTCGGTTTAAGTAAATGGCGTGGTGTTGATGGTGGAAATATACACCAACGTTTATGCCCCGATATAAGTGCATTCCATGCACTTGTGCCCAATGGATCAATCTGGAATATTCACAGATAATTTCATTTGTCATTTGATGGTTAACTTGATTTGAATAGATACGATGAGTAGAGTTAGACTTTATATTTAACTTACATGTATTCCGGTTCCAGAACGTTGTGGTCCAATACACCACCAACGGTAAGGTGGCCGACGATGTTCTCCAACAAGGCGAAATAGATCTTCAGAGAAATAATCTGGCACATCATAATCATCTAGAAGACGTCTCTTTTTCGGATGTTCACCGAAACTTGATTCAAATAAGTACAATGGCGAATCATCATGATTGTTTAATGCATAGTCAAGGAAATATTTCAATTTTAATTTCACTGATCGACCTTCGTCATCTTCGCCTACTTTAAATCTTTGATTACGATATTTTTTGCCTAATTTTGCTACAGTCCACTTGTCGAATGCTGGCCAATCATCAATTAAATGTTGAATTATAACAGGTTTAGATGGACGTTCATATTTTTCAATAAAATCTTCACGCGTCATATTTCGAGCATCAATTCTTTCCAATTGATCTTTACTACATGTTATAACATGACGATCATAGTAATAATTATTTTGTTGCCATTCATCTAATTTAAGTTCACTACGTGCTTTTAAACGTACATTAGATATACGTTTCGATGTTCGAGGATTCATGTTTATCTGAAGAAGTAGAAAATAACAACGAAAAACAAAGAAAACATAGGCGAGAATTTTATGAGCGCTCGAAAAGATTTTCAAGTAAAACTCCAATAACAAAAACATTTAAACTGTTACCAAGTAATGAATATGCTTGACGAGTTGTAGTTTGTTCAGGAAAATGAAATTTCAATGGAAAACAATGTAAATTAGCTATTTCTTTTGGTGTAAAATATCGAATACGATCTGAGATTGTGCGAAATAGTGAACCGGTACCTTCAAAATATTTTCCATAGGATTTCGTAAAACATAAGGAACGTTTTGCATGACAAGTGATTTTATCACAGACATGTAAACTTCGTTGTAACTGTTTTTCATCTAATTCAAAATCTAAATTTTCATTTGAAATTAGAAAATCATTAATAAACATTGCTTGATTAGGATCAATTAAAATTTCAGATGAATGACTACATTGATCAGTTATTTGATCATTTTTATAAGATACATTCTCCTGTTGAGGAAAAGTTTTCGATGGAAATTGTTGACGAAGTTTTTCGTACAATCGTTCAAAATTCGATATTCGATTTTGAATAGGAGATGAATAATTCTCAGTTGGTTTTTCTTCTTGCTTAGCAATAAGATAATATCGAAGACGGGAATTAGGTATGCCGAATTGAATTGGAGATAGAAGATACTGTCGATAATGGTAATTATTTGAGACGAGAGTATTTAATAATAATTCATGTGCTTGTGAATATTCAAAACCAGAAACATTTTCAAGTAGAATATATTTCGGTTTTGATTGTAATTGTGGAAGTATTGTTTTCATTAAATAGACAAATCCAGTTGTACGTGCATCGTTCAAATCTTCTTGTTTACCTTGACGAGTAAATGGTTGACATGGAGGAGACATTAACCATAGATCGGCATGCCATTTTTCCCATTGCTTTAATGGTATGCCTTCAATTGTACGATTCATCATTGGAACATCAGGGAAATTCGATGAATAAACTAGATTAGCTGTTGGATTTATATCGATGGCAGCGATCACTTCATAGTTCAGATCAGCTATGTCAAGAGCACAGTGCATGCCACCAATACCACTAAACAGTTCGAGCACGCGTAACATTATTCGTTCAAATTATTATCTGAAAGAAAATGTGTTTTTAATAATGACAATGAATTGATCCTATTTTGATTCAATTATTTTCTCCGGTATAAAACAAATAGAACAACTGTTGTTTTCTAGTATGTGTGAATCAATTAGAGAGTTCTGTAAACAATTCTTGCGTTAAAATGTTTCAGTAGCGTTTTACACATACAGAACAAAATATTTGAGAATACAAGTTGATCAAGATTCCAAATTGTTTAAAATTAAGTAAAATATGTGATCTGTAAGAATTCTGTAAAAGTTCCCTAAATGACTCGTTGATCTTGATTTAGCTTAATTCACTGTTGTTATTCACTACGATTTCATTTCATTTGTTTGTGTCAGTGCCGACTTGTAGGAATTGAAATCGGGAAGAGAATTTTTTCATCTATTACTGAATCTGTTTCATTTCGTAAGAATAGATATTTAAAAAGAGAATAAAAAAAATCTGTAGAACAAGACAATTAATTCAAATTGTAGTCGTAGCATCGTTCAGTCATAACTTAAATTGGTGTCATTGGTTTCAAATTTAAAAACGAAATCACATTATAGAAATCGAGGGACATCATTGAGAAACAAAAGATATTCTAGAATATTTTAACAGAAGAACATTTACAAACATGAAAAGCTATTGTTTATATCCGATTACGGTAAAACAAGAAAGAAGAAGGATTAAGATAATTATCTATATATTTCATCGAACACAATCAAAAAATATGAATGTTGCTATTAATATTTTATTGATTAGAAATTCGCTAGATTCCAACATGAATATTGACTCGATTTTATTTTATGTGATTCTTAAATAAAATATCAAATATTCTTTTCCTGTGTGATAGTATTAAAAATTTAGCTTCATGTTTTTTTTTTGAATAATTAAAAAAAGAAATCTACTGAATTGGAAAAAGACGTATATTTATATTTCTCTCGTATCTATCTCAAATGTGAGTAGATCATTTTTTATTGATTTAAAACTGGATACATGAGTGATTACTAGCATGGCTATGCAATTCTGAAGATAATTTTAGATTTATTGATAACGCTTAATATTCTATGATAAAGATATTGCTCAGCTATCTTTTATAGTAAAAAAAAACGCAACAGAAATCCTTGATTCGACAAGATAAAAAACGTTTCGATGTAAATCACATATAGATAATATGTTCTTGCCATGTGAGTTAATTTCCTTTGAGATCTCCTGTCTTTTCAGATCAACAACTAATTTTTGATTGTACGAACCGCTTAAGAAAATTCTCGACTAAATATAGAATCTCATTTGAGTCAGATTTGAACTTAATGAAGTAATCTCGTAGAAAACTTCAATCTATTCATGATAAACTATAACGCTTATTACACACTTTATTAAAGAAAATTACATGAAGCTAATAAAAAGATTTCGGAAGTATATTTCATTTAACACTCGAAGGCTAATAAGAATTTTGATTAAATAGATTGAGATACATGAATGTAGCATTCATGCATTTTGCCGTATCAGCAATTAAACAACTATTTATTACTCATAAATTTCAATATTTTTACATTACTTTACTTCCATTAACTACCAACATAATATTTGAGTTAAATCAATAATTCATATTTTTTTTGTAAATAAATCTGTGACAACGAAGAAAAATACGTGAGATTTTACTATACAAAAAAATAGAGTAGTTGTAGAAACGTTTTCATGTTAAACATTATGTATTTAATATGAAAGTTTGGTGTTCGTTTTCCGAATTTTTAAAATCAATATGTCAAATTTTGAAAAAATATTCATTACCTGAATAATCACTTCTAATATTTTTCATGATTTTTCTCACATTTGAACGATTCATATTTCTATGAAACTTGTATCTAATATAATCAAGTTAGCTTTCGACATTAATTACTAATGTTGAGCATTGGCCAGTACAAGCTTATAAATTAAATAAACTAACAATCGACTGAAGAATGATTTCAAAAGAACATGTAAGAAGAATTTAATTTTTACTTTTAGTCTCAAGCTGAATGAATTTTGAAATTTGTTGGCATGTGGGCGTGTCACGCTGAAATATGGATCAGTTGAAAATAGATTTTGAAATTTCTTTCATTCCATTCTTCTAAAAAACATTCAAACAACAATAACAATCGAGAGTTTTTAAATAAATGACTCAAAGTAACGTTATTTTTCTTCATACATACTCTGTTATTTCGTTACAACGTCAACATTATGGATTGGATTCTGCGTCTGTCTTTCATCATTAAGTTTCCTTTTGATGCAACGCACGACACCTCAAAAGAATCACATCATTACATAGGACGATAGGGACATCTATATTTACAAGCAATATCATAAATTCTACATGGTAAATTTCGATGTCTTGACAAGGATTTTGAAGCATTCCGTAGGGTTCTAGTAAAAAGAATCGTAAAAAATGTTTACGTTGAATGTTTGATGAATACCTGATTTGAATTTTTATTACTTCTATGAACGAATTACGACTTTAACAAGAGTGATAGACCATGCTTGGTTCATGTTGGAATATCTCATACTTGTAGTCAGTGTTTCTAAAGACATAGATATATAAATGTATTAACAAAAAATGTACACAATAACTGTTACTCGTCAAATATTGGGTTTCTGAAAGTTCAGAAATATCCTAATGAATCTTAGAATATTTTATTTCTATAATGTATGCAGTAATACGAATGTTTCAAATGAGAGCACAGTAAGCGTTGTCCTCCTTTCTTCTAATCATCCTTTAGCTTGTACGTGATCATTTTGATACACCAAATTCAAAGTGTACTAATAGCAAGTACGAAAAAGCACTGGACTTGTAATAAATATTGAGGCGTAGTCATATTTTACGTTATATTGACAAAGTAGATCATTGATTTGTCACATTAGGTTGTCATTAGTAAAAAAAATACAAAAAATACTATTGAAATCGACTGTAAACATTCTAGGTCCTTCTCTGACACAACAGATCGAACTAATCTGGTATCTATCTTGTCAAAAAGAAGTTTTCATATAAATATGTATTGATCTTGATTTAGATACTAACGATTGAACTGCTATGCTTAAATTAGTTAATGTCTAAACATTTCTTGCATTATCGATCCTTGCCAGTTTGAACAGTTGAAAAAGTTCAACATACATACTTGAATTTCGGAAACTAAATCACAGGTCAACCGATTCTCGATTGTTTTTGTCTCCCATTGATCTTGCTCGTGAATACATTTGAACTAGACATTTATATGTTAAAGCGTTTTTTTTTTGAAGATGTTCCAATCCCACATGTTTCCTACTATCCATCTACTGACCATATCTCTATAATGCTTAAGAAAACAATAAATATTCGAATCGATCGGTTTTTCCCAGTCTATGTTTTTCACAATTCCTTTACTTTTACGAAAGCTCAATATTAGAGAACAAAAACTGCATAATTTTAACACGAAACGTTATGATTATAAAGGTGGTATTCAACGAGTATCACCCTGGACAACACTGTGTAATCAGAAGAACATTAAAAGAATAGAAAACTAAGCGAACATGTTATTGAAACTACACAGTGTAAATAAATTCATATAATAGGTTATTTAATAGCCACGGTTTCTTTTTCCATCGTAATCAATAGAAATTTACAGGTGCTTCGAGTGTGGGTATTGATGTGTGAGGGCGATTTTCTTTTCATCTACACTAACATCTATATACCCAGTTCTCCCTTCAGCTAAAGAGATGTAATAGTTCAAATCGCATGACGACATGGATATTGTTTTCTATCAGAGCTGTTTATGCACACGTGATCTTATCGAATGACAAACAAACGATGCTGTGGCCTGTGAGAATTCTTCTGAAACACTGCAATTCCTCATCCGTAATAATGTTACAGGCCATATAATCTTAATAATACTAGCCTTTGCTGCTGGCAAGGAACTCAGGTAGGTTAATTCGACAAGAAACACTATTGATAAACATTCAGTGAATAAATATAATCAAAATGGTTCTCGTCTACCAAACTTGTCTTTATTCAATGAATACATTGTTACCAATGTATTCTTTGTAACATAAACCTTTGATTCAAACAGTATAGACTCATCCGAAATCCAAACCGTGACACATGTTAGACTATGTGGTTGTCACTGGAAATTTCAAACCAGTATGCATGATATACGAATACAACGAGGTGCAGATCAAGTCAGTGGAATGGATCCTCATCCTTTACCTATTTCAGTTCTCATAAATGTGAAATGGCGCAATAATTATAGCCATGGCTTATTGATTTGCTTTGATTACTTATTGTCAAACTTCTAATTCTGGCCTTTCTCTGAAACATTGCTTTTTTTTGTCAGAGGCTATTCTCGTTGACGTAGCTTTTTTTTCGTCATTCTAAACTATACTTCAGAAAAAAAGGTATTCCTACGAGGCACAAAGTTAAAATGTTGTCTATTCTTGTATCCATTGACATCATTTTTTTCTCTTTCCGTTTGAAACAAGTCATTTTACCATCACTCATCGGCATATCGAATTCTTGCTAAGTAACATTTACGTCAACATATCTTGGAAGTCTGTAAATAAGACAATCACCAGTTATCATTTACACGCGGGATAATAGCATAACTAGTCCTACACTGTACAAAAATATGATAATTCACTCTGTCTTAATGGTTGGGTGATACATAAAAAAAAACAATGTTTCAGACTTGAAAGCATTCATCTTTTTATTTGGCCATAGTGTTGGATGAAACTAAAATAATACATCATCAGACTGAAATTCTCGTATTCAACAAAATACACAAGAACTTCATCGACATTCATTCTATTGATTGATATGGTATCGATCCACTAGTAAATCTGCTTTTATGAGGAGTTGCATTGACTTTTTTGTCGCGATACTAGTGTGTGTATGGCATTTATTACTGTTTCCACATAGATATATGAAACAAACAAGCAATTATTTATTAATTATCGAATCACACGTCAACACAATCTTATTGGCTTGAAATATCAAAATAGAGCTGTTTTACACCCACACCGGCACACACACACACACACACACACATGAATAAATATGAAAGACTCATAGGAGGCAATGAAAAGGTCCTTTTACTTGTTTCAACCAAGTATAGCAGTTGTCACTTGAGTATTAATACCACATGTACCTTTACCACGTAAAATACGAAAATAACCATGTTCACCCCAACTAGCACCCCAGCTATTTTTTACAATCCAATACGGTTTTGATCCTTCTTTTCCCCAACCAACAAGAAGTACGGCATGATCAAGATTTTTCGGATTGCAAAAGACTGGATTGAAAATTCCTTTATGATAGAATTGTAATTGCTCAGCATTGAGTGCAACAGACAATGGGCCAGTATTCATTAAAGCAGTCGCGATGGTTGTTTCATCCTTGAATTAATTAAAAACCACAAGTGAAATTTTCCCATTGAAACTAGTAACAATATTTTACCTCTTCAATTGCTTTCCAATCGACTACTTTGAGACCAGATACAAATTTTGTTGTGTCAAGTTTTGTTTCACAACTATCTTTGATGTAACAGAATGGAATCGGAGGTCCACATAAAGTTTTATTATAGCCTGGAGCATTACATGGTTCACATGAATTTTTCAAACCAGCACAATAGGGATAACTTGTTTCGGACTCCATGCCACCCTAATCAATTACGATTAGAATAAACTATTGAAAAAAGAAAGAAATTCATGTTTTACTTGTTGCATTAAATATTGAAAGCTAAGAAATGGCCATCCACCATATACACCACAATCAGCTTGTGATCTGAAACAAAATCTTCATATGATCTGTATTGTTAATTTGATAAATACGAACGTATCCGACTTTTGCATTCCATCGCAGTCGACAACTTGTTCGACGGATAGATTTGTTAATGTTTTACTTTTTAAAGACCATTGACCTTCAACATTTTGAACAGTTGAAAAAGCCCAACATGTACCCACCGATCCTGCACAATGAAAACATAGTTTTAAAAAACATAAAATTTCCTCCTTATTTTTGATTTTATTTTTCTCACCTTGATCTTTGACTGGTGTTACTGCATTGTGATCACGCCAATCAAATGAATCAGGTAAATCTTCTACAGCGGATATCTTCATATATCTATCCATAGATAAAAACAGACAAGTATTCTAATAACATAACTGAGTTATACAAATATCAAGAACCTTGAACGTGAGTGTACAGGTGGTGCTTGAGAACGCATTAAAATTTTATTTCGAAATTCATCTTCTGTTAAATCGGCAAATTTATTCAATTCGAATGTCATGTCATGTCTTCAAACGTACGACCAATCATATATGAGATCAAGAAGAATATATAAATTACTCTACCCGTAAACTTCATTCATTTTTTGAACTTGAATATAATTCTCTTTAAAAATGCTCATTCGTTGTTGATATTCATCAAATGAGCCATATTCACGATCACTATGATCAAGCCAATGTCTTCAGAACGAACACGAAAAACATGTTAAAATATTTTCGAAAACAAACAATGATTCGAATAATTCATACTTAAAAAGAATTTCTAAACGTCCGTCGGAAATATCATAACTAGAGGTGAAAAAAAAGAAAGACAACTATATTTTCAAAAACAAAAAATAGGATAGTGATAAAACTTACTTTTTTGTTAATGTAGCACAATTCAAAACAATAAGACATACGGCGATAGCCGTTCGAAAAAATAAAGTATCCTGCATAAAGACAAAATCTGAAAATGAAGAAATACTGTCGCATGTAGATTTCTTATCATTACTAAAACAATGATAAAGAGAATTCTCATGTCAGTTTCGTAAGAATATGCTCTCTATAGTTGAATTTGTTCTATGTTACAATTGTCAAAACGTATCGAATCATCAGCTACATGTAAATTAACTCATAAATAATTATATTTAAAAGTGTATTGAATAATGATGATTAACACGTAACGAAGTACACGACACAGTTTATTTGTTCAACGAAAAAAATAACAATTTCAATAAATGACGTTATCCTACTCCAGTAAAAAATAATAGTCCCTAAGGTCAAACAAATAAATGGTAAGATCTTGCATAATCGTTCGTCTGATCTTATACAAGATCAAACGAAAATTTTGGTCTCAAGATGAAGCCTTGCTCTTAGATTCTTGAAAACTTTTTACAAGACTTCATATCTGATTTAGTAATGTTTTTATAACGAAGCAAACATCGAGAATACAAAACATGATCTTTGAATGTTGAAGAAAACGTCAGAAAGCTATACTATTTTTTTTACATAAGAGCATTAGAAAAATAAACGCTTTCATCAATCATGTCCAGTTCTAGTTGGTTGTCATACGAGATTTTTTTCTTCCAATAAATATTGGTTCGATATGTCTTCTTGAAAGATGGAATTCGAGAGGATTCGATAACTTCATATTTACAAATTAGAATTGAAATTATCAAATAATAAATAATAAAATCGAGAAAAACGATAAATTCATACGAACCTCTACGTTCACAATAAATTAGAGCATCTTTTATACCGTGAAATTTAACCATAGAAGATGAGTGAGGATCGCAACTAAAAGATATAGTTTTATATTCAATGGGCATGCTGCCCTATAAAGAAAACCACTCACTATGATGCTCAGACCATGAATGTATTTTCCCGACGCTCTTTCGTGTCTCATTCAACGTCCCACTTCTTTGTATTATGAATTATAGATTGCATACCATTTCGAGCAGGCTCCTATATACGGCACCGCTTTTCTCTAAATATATCCCACGGTAGGCGTGGCAGATGTCCTATTGACTGCAAAACATGAACAAATTTACAAACATAAATTCAACTAAAACAAAATAGCAAAAATTCGAATTACATCTCGTCGTCGAATTTCACTAATAGGACTGGAATCAATCGATTTTTCCTATATCAGCACTTGTACCGACCCCATACGGTCTAAATATCGAATAAAGTTCTAAAAAATGAAAGTGAAAATCTCAACTGATTTTCATTCATACAACAAATCGATCTTAAGTCTCTACTACTACAATCCTAACTTGTCTTCATTACATATTCGCTAATTTCCGATCAGTTAGTATCCGTACAAATGTTCAGTTTAAAAAAAACTGATAAAAACAACTTCACCACTAATCGGACACATACGCTGAGAAGAATATTTTAACTATCATTGTGAACGATGACAAATCACTAAAAATGGTGTGATATCGACATCAATAGATTCGTTCTTTGGCTTAATGTAACTTGAATTAGCCTACTAAAAACGAGTATACTGCTACAACAATGAGTAAACAGTTTGCAAAGTAGAGCGAGATGATTCTCAAGTTTCTGATAAAAATCATTCATACTTCTTAAAAACATGGGATGTGTGACAGAATTTTCTGTTTTAAAACGCATTTGTTTTGTTTGAACTTCTATGGAAAATAACAGCAACAGCAAGACTCTAAAGTTATAAATCGTTTAAACAAAATATGATTACAAACTTTTTATTAAAATTTCACAGAATTTCGAAGTGTCACTACTTCGACATAAATCTATTTTTTTTATAGTTTTTAAGAACTATGACCATAGGTGTTTATGCCTTCGAGAGTAAGTAAAACTTTATTTTACATATGTATTATACGATACAAACTATGTTCTCCGTTTTCGTAAAAATCTTAGATTGTTAATATACTCTGTTAGAAGTCAACAGGCATCAACATTTTTTTATAGATGTTGAACTACCATAGACAATACTCTACATGAACTGAGGAGAAATCATATTCATGAAAAAGAATATTATTACAACGATGTATCTTTTCAATGTTAAATTTCCATATGTATGTTCTAATGATAATGATATTTCTTCGGCAGAAAAAAGCTGAGTTCTATTGTGCTAAATATTCATTTTGAAAACTCTTGTATCTAAGAGAATAATCATATTTACCTTTGAGGAATAGAAACTAAGTTGATAATACGTGATGATTGAACAATCGATTTTTAATAAAGTCATCTTTAAAAAAAAACAAGCAGAAAACAAACTTTCTCGATTATTATCACAAATATTTTAAAACGTTTCCAGCTAAAATACTAGCAAGTATCATCAAACCAGTATTTCGATTTGATGCAAATGTATTCCAACACGAATCTGTTTTATTTAAATTTACTGTTTCAATTTGTTTATGAAGATGATAACTGACACCGATTAAGCCGCAATAATAAGGCCATGTTTGATCAACACTTAGACCCGCTGTAATTAAATGTGAAATCATGCCAATGGAAAAAGCTCGTAACCATAATTTTGTATTATGTCGAAGACGTAGAGCGGTAGATTTCACGCCAACAAGTAAATCATCTGTTTTATCTTGATGTGCATATATGGTATCATAATGAAGTGTCCAAGCGATTCCAGCAAAATATAATGGTAGTATCATAGACGGATGGATTATTCCTGTTGCTGCGGTGAAACCCATAAGTGCGCCCCTGTAATTTTTTGTTGTTCGTACAAACTTTTCTGAATGACGAAGAAAAAACGTAAATATATATTCTTACCAATTAAATGTTATTCCAAGAAATAGTTGTGGCCAATAAGTATATCGTTTCATCAAAGGATAAATAAGAACAGGTATTAATGAAATAATTCCTAGAATAATCGATGGCGTATTTAATTGAATCAATACTAAAAAACTTGATAATAATTGTATAGTTGTCCATATTAATGCTTGTTTTATTGTTATTTCACCACTAGCAATCGGCCTCGATTTAGTTCTCTCAACACGTCGATCAAATTCTTTATCCCAAAGATCATTTATTGTACAACCAGCACCGCGCATTAAAATTGTTCCAACACCAAATAAACCCATCAGTAGAATATTATGCAATGTCGTACCAGCAAATGCAATACTCCATGCACCTGGTAAAAATAATAACCATGAACCTATAGGTTTATCCAAACGGCTTAAACGAATGTAAGGTTGTATCGATTTCGGTATGACATCATAAATCGTTTTCTGACGACGAAATGATGATTGACTGCTTTGTTGTTGTTGTTGAATATAGATTGATGTTGTTGTTATACGAATAATTGACGTTCGTAAAATTAATGGACATGTTGAACGTAGTAGAAGGATCATGAAATTAATCTAGAATAATAGAATTCATTTAATAAAAAACAAACACAAATGAAACATGAGCTAGATTTACTAGTAGAATTTGAAAGGACAAACAAAAACAAACGAACATCCGAAGATGCTATTCTATTTCGCATATAAGATGAAAAATAAATTAAGATGATTTGTATTCTTTCCATATGCGATCAAACAATGGTTTACAATGAACTCGAGAACGTAATTTCGTACAGAGTAAAAATGCACCGGACATCTTTCGATGTAAAGAATATGAATCTTCTGGTGGTGGTGTCAAACGATGTTTCAGCATAACTGGTATTAGTTTATGTATGTTTTTTGTTGTACTTTGTGAACCAAAATCAAACGTATCATCTGTACGAAAAGCTTCACCTAATATCATAACAGCACTAATATGTGCCTGAGTCATCTCAGCATTCTCATAACCAGTTAAAAAGCCACTTTGAACTGATAACTCTCGTATACGTTCAGGTTCATTATCAGCTGCAGCGCGAATTATTTTTATATACGTATCAATGAAACTTTCACTAAAGTGACGTGAAGCACCAAAATCGATGAGACCAATCGTTTTATTTAATGGATTATATAAAAAATTTGACCAATTAGGATCTGTTTGCATAGCTTTAAATTTAAATAATTCTAATATACATATTTCTAATATAGCTTTGCCAATAAGATCACGTGTAGCTTGATCTTCATTGATTGCCTTATCAAGTGTAATGCCATCGAAATAGGTTGTTGTTAAGACATTTTTCGATGATAAACTATCGATTATATCCGGTATACGATATATAGGATAATCAATAAGCCAATTTTTGAAACGCCTACCCCATTCAGCTTCACGAACATAATCAACTTCCCAATTTAGTTCACGCTTCGCAACTTTAATAACACTTTCAATATAAAGTCCTCGAGGAATTATATTCCAAAAATTAAGTAATGTTACTAAATTATTGATATCACTTTCAATTGATTTACCTACACCGGGATATTGAATTTTAACAGCAACACGTTTCTTATTATCTTTCAAAACACCATAGTGCACTTGACCAATACTAAACGACAATGAAAGTATTGTACATTTTTTAAATAAGATAAGAAAATAGAAAAGCAAACAAAAAGACGACATTCAGTATAATTTAACCTGGCAGCTGCAAATGGTCGATCTTGAAATTCTTCGAATTGATCACGCCAATTTGCACCAAAGTCATTGGTCATGACTTCATTCATTTGCCATTCAGGCATAAAGTCGGCTTTTTGACGAACACGTTCGAAAATCTTTTGAATATCATCTTGAATAAGAAAATTATCTAAACAATAAAAAAAACAAACGAAATTAATCAGGCAACAAAATATCAAGAGAAAAGAATAAAAACGAAATTAGACGTTTACCTTGAATACTAATCATTTGACCTAATTTTAATGCAGCTCCACGTACTTTACATAACGTATTAACGATACGTTCGGCATTAGCTTTCGATAAATATGGAGATAAACTAGTTTCAGATGCTGCTTGTTCAAGACCAACAGAACGTCGAACTATTGAGCCTAACGCACCAACACCAAGGCCAGCTGCCAGTGAACCAAAACTTGCTAAACGACCAATACGTGACGTTGGTACAGATCGTGCTTGTGCTTCAGTGTTTGTTGGTGGTGGTAAGCTTAGATTTTCATTTTCGTCTAATGTTAACGGTGCCGTTGATTCGTCTGCTTTCGAAGAAGTACTGAAAGTTGAATCAACGTGTAATGCTTTAATGCTAGGTGTAGTTGTCGATAGCTCAACTGGATTTTCAATGGAACGAGTTTTTACATTATCTAGTCTTATATCGGATACAACCGGCTCGGATTTTTCTTCAATGATAGAGGATATTTTACGATGAGATGAAAGAGGGATATTTTCTTTAGATGTTATAATTGTTGTCGCTGTTGTTTTAACTTTTGATAAGTCTGGTATAGAGGATGGAGTCGGTACTGAAATTTTTTCTTGAACTAAATTATTTCCTATCGTGACTGTCGATTTATCGATTTCAGGATATGACGACATTGAAGATCTATCTCTTGTGAAAGTAGTTGTTCTTGTGATACTATCATCGACTAATGGATTTATCGATGTTACTGATGTCGATGAAGATTGAATTGCACTCTTTGTAGCAATACAAGTTTGACGAATGAGAACAGTAGATTTCCATGTTGCTTTCGATACAGCATTTGAAATACTAATGCTACCTAGCCTATCGAGACCGATAGATACAAGTTCAGCTAGAGGTTCAACAATGAGTGACGAACGTCGACGAAAATCATTTGATTTAGTTGCTTCTTTAAGTATTTGTCTACTCAACTGAGTCAAACCACGTAACAGTTGACCAGCATCTGACAAACGATGAGACATCTAAAACGAAAGAAAAGCCGAGAGACTGTGTTAACAACAATAATTATTTTAATAATAAATAAGCCACATAAAAAAAAAACAAAAAAGAATTCTCTCTTTTTAGGTTTAAATTCTAAATTTCGATTTCATCTCCATTTATGTAATCATGCATAGCATATGCCCATGTCCATTGTCGTGCTTTGTGCTCATATTGTTCACGATTGTTTGTATACAGATCAGCAGCTTCACGATTCATACATATATGTGCATATGGATCACTTAATAATGATTGTACGGAAATCAGTACTTTCGATATAGTCAATGCTAAACTCCAATTTGAACCAAATGAATCCAGACCAATATCACCATGAATATTTATATTTGGATGAAAAATTTTTGTAATAAAGCGTACGACAGGCGGAATCATCGGATAACTAAATAGGTATGAATACTTTGTAAACTATTGTCTAGTTGTAAAACTTACGATTGAGGAATATGTAAATAGAGATAAAATATGCCACCTTAAAAAGAAACATAATAGGACAAGATATATAATGAAATGAAAACAAATTTAATCTATATTGACCTTCATAAGCTGATGAGCTTGGACCCCAAATAGAAGCATGCCAATGGCAACATGATGAATCTAATGGTTCTGCACGTATACCATCAGGTGGATCATCCTAAAATGAATCATCATCATCAATAAGCAATGAAAACCATGAGAACATTTCAATAATCGATATCAAAATAACTCTAGATCCTTATGTTTTCTAGTATCCCGATTCAAACGTACTACATTGGTAAAACTTCAAGTGTTCTCTAACTTTAGTTATATATATATATATATATGTCGAGCATCTTAAAAGTATCATTCTAGGAAATGTTTTTGAAAAATCGATAAAAACCAATAAGTAAATACTACGTACACGTAGAGCTCGAATTTCACTTTGTAATCTTCTATGACGCCATAATGTCGGTTGCATTTGTCCATTATTTTCAAACTAAAAAAAAAACATCACAAGAAAAACATCATCGTTGAATATCTCTACGAATCTGAATGCTTACTCGAATACCCGTATCACTCAAGCATATAAAACAACTAGAACTTCGTATTCTAAAACAAAAATCGAAATAATTTATAATTTTTTATTATATGTTTAAAATAAAAGATAATCTTCTAATATTTACAATTGATCATAGATTCGACTGAGATTTGCACTATTATCCTCGTCGGATAATGGGAAAAGTGGCCAACGAGTACGTATGAATTGTTTCCAATCAACTGTTGAATCGATCAAATGACACCAACGGTTCGATGCTTTTGCTAATGCATATATACTTAAATCATCCATACATTTCATTATAGCCAACATCACCTCAGGTGGCAATTGACTTAAATAAGATGTATGATCATTCCAAATAAAATTATGCTCTGTTAATTCAAGTAAAAGTTCATTTAATAAATCATTTCGTCTATTAGCTGATGTTAATGACATAACCGAAGTATTCGATGTCTGTAACGATGAATCAATACTTGGTGTTGTTGGCGATTTTTTCGCTTGTTTATTCGTTCCGGAAGCACAAGCATATCCATCATCAGTATCTTCATTTCCCGAATCATCAGCTTCACCTTTCTATTAGAATAATACAAAAAACATAACTAATAAATTCAAGATGCCCTTTTGTAAATACTGATTTCAAACGTACATCTTCGCAACCGTTCGGTTCTTGTTGTTGATCGATTCCATGTGGATAGATGAATGCATGGCATAATCGACAGATTGGATCACCGAAACATTGAGTGTAATATCCTTCACAATAAAAACATTGAGAAAACTAGAAGAATAAAATTCCTACGATCAATAGTTAGAGTTCATCGTTATAGTTAACAAACCTTGTCTACATTATTCATTGTTGATTATAGACTAAAAGTTTCATCTGTAATAGAACTAAAAAATAGTATTGCCTATTTTGATGTTACAAAATCATGGTGAATCTGTTATAATTATTTTTCCATCAAT
Organism: Rotaria macrura; assembly: GCA_900239685.1. Taxonomy (NCBI): domain Eukaryota; kingdom Metazoa; phylum Rotifera; class Eurotatoria; order Philodinida; family Philodinidae; genus Rotaria; species Rotaria macrura. The sequence goes on from OENT01000043.1 coordinate 60,069, forward strand.
AGTCAAATAAGTTTTATCAGGTAGTGAACGATTGAAAACTAAAAACAAAACAATCTGTCCACCATTAGAAATTCATTTATTAGATATCGTAACAGTCATGCTCGAACAAAAGATCTCAACATACATATCAACGAAAGGTAGAAGAATATCAGAATGAACGTCAAAAACCAGCATACATACATGTATGAATTCATATTGTCGTCAATGATGCAACGAATCATTGTAGCAACGTTCTTACTTTGAACATTCGTTTAACATATACGTCATGAAAAATGAGACATCCTATGAAACTCTTCTATTCTAATTATCTCACTACAATTTTCAGTGTCACTATTTTAATATAAAAAAATTTTAAAAGTGATACTATTCACGATCATATTTTATATAATACTTGTCGTTCATGTAGAGTATCAATGATGGTATTTGTTTATGATAATCATCTATCAAGTACATTGAAGTTTTAGAGTTGAATATAGAACCGTTTGATATGACACAGTTGACAAGTAGAGGGTTCATAGAAATCACGATCAAGGTAGTAAAATAGTAAAGTTAGGTAATACAAATTACATGCATGCACATGTACATTTTTTATTATTATTTACATTGGCTATTTTCTTGATCAATCGATGAAAGAGATGCACATGAATTATATATATACACAAGTTAGTCTTGATCGTCTGACATCTGTCGAATGATAGAATGATGAAAGAAATACTCATCATTGTTTTTTTTTAGATATCATCTATCGATGATAATAATTAGTTGCAGATTATGCAGATCAGTTTGATTTCGAGTCAGATCAATATTTAGTTCTCGATTTCATACAAGATCGTATGTGTAATCATGATTGCCTACATAATAAATATCCAAATTGATTAAATGCGAATAATTCCAATACTTTCTTGTTGATTTAGTATAATTCATAGTTTCTTCTAAAGTCTATCTGAACAGGAAAGTCATTCTTGACCTCAATGGAATCATCACCATGTAATTTAATTCTTCTGTCTTAACGTACCAATCAATTATGTACACGTGCTTTCTACATCATATAGCTAGTAAATGTCCAAACATTTCATTTGTTACAGAGTTCAGGAAAATTGGCTCATTTTTCCCCGGAAGAAAAATTCGTACAGTCGAATAGTATTTATTTTTCTGTTGAGAAAAGCTTTATCATATTGTAATTCATGATTTTTCTAATTGATAGACACAGAATATTGAAGAACAAAACTCACAAGTATTTCTGTCGATCTATATGTCTATTGCTAATAGATGAACTACTATCGTTCGAGCTTGAAAAAGTTTCCTTTTCTTCTATTTGTCTATATATACATATAGACAATGCCGTTCTCACTATTGGTCGTCTTATTATTCACCCACGACGTTAGTGAGTGAGAAAAGCTCTTTCCATCCATTTTTAATGGAATGCATATGAATAAGGTTAAGTTTTTTTCTTCTTCACAGTTCATGCATCCTTTCATTGACATTTATGAGAGAAAAGTTTCCAGTTGCTTGATTCTACTCATTTCTGCAGAACGCACCACTAGCTTAATGTAACGATTAAATTCTTAGAAAATTTCCTCTTGGCACAATTTACTTTCTACAAAAGAAAGTAATAAATCCGACAAACGAAGGCACATTTTTTACGTAATTCAAAAGAAAAAGAAACGATATGATTATAATACATAAAATTGAATTGATTATGTAATTTCTTGCAGGAATAATTAGTTTAGATCATCACAAATCAACTAGTCATGCATATAACCCCAAAATTCAATATTCTTGGCACGTGCCATATTTCATTTTTGTCATTTGATCATCATTTTAATTCTCGATTGTACTCTACATCCTTCGTATATTTGAAATAGTCATTATAATCTTTTTGTTTTTGCCTTTTGTATCGTTATCTCCATCATATATATTATCAAAGTATAAATAACAAATTCGCATATATATGTATACACTCATCATCATTATCATTATCATTAATAAGAAATCAGTTGTAAAAGTTTACAATCTTTTTTTTTTGTATATAGACACAAAGTTTATGATATGCACAGACTATTTGCCTGTCTAGGCTCAAATATATTGTTGATAAGTTTATTCTTACTCTTACACATTTGGTATCTGAATTGCACTCTTTTTTTTTGGGCTTCTTCGTTTACGTATTCTATACTTGTCTGATTAGTCCATATTAATTGATGGATAAGTCGGTTGATTTAATGTTTTCTTTTTCAAGAACAATACGAAGATCTGCATCATCGTTATTATCACGTCGAATGATCTCTTTGTAAAATAATGAACGGTTCGATTTATCTTGTTTGTCTCATAAGATAGTTTCAGATTTTGACGATATTTGTAAAACGTCAAAGACATATGCAACACAAATGTTTACATTACATGATGCCCATTTATAAGATAAACATTAATGAGAGAATATAGATGCCATCTTGAAATCTTCTATTGCTAGTAGTTCTGAACACATCTAATAAAGTTTGAAAAAGAAACAGAAAAAGAAAAAAAGAAACCCTTGAAATATGAAGTGTGATGGAATAAAACTGCACTATGTATATGTGCGTGCATATGGCTTGCTTGCATGATGTTGTTTGCCTTTCATCACCTTTCCGTTATATAGATCTCTCAATGCGGAGGACACGTTTCAATCGAATATATACATGTACACCTCAAGCAAAAACATTACTCTATCAATCATCGATTCGTCTTTTGAATGAGTATACTCTATAGAAGAAGAGAGCAGATGAGATGAGAAAAAAAAATGGAAAAAGGAAAAGAATGATGTATTTCTCTTCTTTATAAATATGGATGCGTATTCGCTAGTGATACCGTTAAGAAAAAAAGTGTCAATAAAAATTTGCTGTAGGCGAAAAAATATTCGAAACAATAGAATGAACAATTTTCTTTTAGCAATTTTGAAGTATTTTTCATTTGTTTTTCTATAGAGACTGCCGGTGGGTTAAATTATTATCGTACAATATATATATATATATATCTATTTAATTGTATACATAGCTATATCCCTTTATTGACTTCCAAACAAATATTTGCTAGAAATTTTATTATTATTACCCGTTGTGTGTTAGTCGTTTTTATCAACGAAAACGACTATCGTTCTCAATTTCGACATACAAACACGTCTGATTTTTGGTATTTTTTGACATAAATAAAAACTTGAAAATGTTGTGCAAAGTATCATATGTCTGATAAGACATGCATCGTTCGCCATGATAATAGTAGTAACAAGCACCGTATGTAATATTGTAATGAATGAAATAGTAAGAAAAAAAAACGAATCGAAAAACGTGAGAAAAACTTAGAAACAAAAAGCATATATATCTGTACGTATATATAATTTATGTATAATAGAGCACGAGAGCAAATGAACGGACGGTGAATGAAAACAGAAAAAAACCTGTTGAAGACAAGCTTAAACATACTGTGGAGTTAAGCTGCTGTTCGTCGACGATGATGATGAAAAAGTACGATTTGTCATCGTAGATAGTATAGATGAATAGAATTCTTGTTGTTGCTGTTGTTGTTGTTGCTGCCGTTGTTGTTGTTGTTGCTGTTGAACTACATCAGAATTAGTGTAAGAAAGTAAAGCTCGACTAATGTCTTGAAATGAAAAAAGAGTTTTCGATGAATTTGAATTATTTATTATATGAGAAGAGGATAGTGTTGTATAATCACTGGTAATACGATTTCTAAAGAAAAAAAACATAGGAATAGAAGAAAAAAAAGTCAATTTTCTTTTCTTTTCTAATTAAAAATTTCAATACCTAGTCGTTGGTTTTTGTGATAGTTGATTATTTCTTAAATCGGAATGTCGTCGTAATGTTGTATCGTTTGTATCGATTGTCGCTCGTGCTTCATGAATATCATGAATAAAATGGCATCGAGGACCATATGGACAATATCCAGCTGAAATATAACAAAAATTTTAATAAAACAAGAAATAAAAACAAGACGATCAATGTCATCTATACTTGTATGAAATGTTCGACAATATTCGGTTTTATATTTTGGATGACGCATCAATATTCTTAATTCTTTCATTCCATGTGAAAATTGACATTTATCACCATATTTACATTTTCCAGTTTCTGTAAATGGTCGACATAATTCTGTTTTATAACGTGTTACACATATATGGGATGGTGTTATTTGTGGGGTACTACTATTTGTTGTTCGCATTTGATGCTGATCGTATTTTATTGCTTGCTGTTGTCTTATGTCAGCTAGAATTACACGTGGGGATGATAGAGATGATGTTGATGAATCGGACGATGAATATGATGAATTTGAATCAACACTTGGCATTACTATATTTATCTGAAAAAATCAAGATTAATTCATTCTTTGTCTCTTGTTGCTCGTTACAAAAAGAAAAACCCAGCAACAAGAACAACAACGACGATACTAACAGTAAGACGAATGCACAGCCAAGCATATTGTAAGATGAGATGATGAAAAACGTGTATATATGCATATAGAATGCAGATATTGTTATGCGTGCGTAGCGTCGAGTAATAGTTAAGAATACAGAATACCAGAGAGAAAAAACAGAACAGACAGAGTAAACGTCACGAAAAATACAATATGAAAGGAATGGAATGAAAGGGGGCCATGTAACGAGTTGTAGTTGTAGTAATAGTAGTCGTAGTATGTACTAGTGAAACTCTCCGATGAATGAATAAAAGGGCGCTTTCTCTTTCTTTCACGTCGGTTTTTTTTATAGAATAAAAAGAAAATAGGAGAATCGAGGGTAAATGAAGATGAGATGCAAGCCTATAGTATCCATTTGTAGTGTATGGTTATATGTAAAACTCATTCTTTCTTTCCTTCCTGTCATTCATTCTTTTCTTGGCATTTTTCCTTACAGGTACCGGTCAATAACCTTTTTTTTCTGTTCTTTCTTTTCCAGAGTCGACATACTTATGACCGGAAGAGAATCGTGCTATGCCACGACGTTTTATCGATGTATATATGTAGTCTAGTACCTTTGCTTCTCTCTGTCTTCTTGATTTGTTTCATTTCTCATTGTACAATTAGTAATGCGCGTGCGTTTGCATGACAGTAACAGGAGGTCGGCGCGGTTTTTTCTTCGTTTTTTTTCTCAGACAAAGTTCACCAATTCTCTACCTAGTTTTTTTTCTTTCTCACTTACTCTCTCTCTCTCTCTTCCTCTCTTTCATTCGTCCTCTCACAATGACTATGTGCGTGTGTGCCTCAAAAAAGAAACAGAAATTTGAAGTACTAATGGTGTAATTACAATTTTTCAATTTTCTTTTTCAAGTTTCAAACAGATCAATACATACATACACACACATATATATATATATATATATATATATATATATACATATATGTAGATAAGACTTATGCTTAGTTGATAATTGAACTCAATAGACATTTATGATAGAAAATTAAATGTAAAGAAAATCTTGACTCTATGAAGAGAATTAAAGAACAGCGAAAGAACGAAGAAATTCGAATTAGACATTGTTCGGTATCGACCAAATTTTATGTGTGATTCGTAAAGTGTTAAGATAAAGTATCGTACAAAGACACACTCATGCTCATTTACAGCATCAAGCGAATGGGAAGGAGTACACACAATAAGAAAGAAAAATACGACTGCCAACTATCATACATATGCATACAAACACAAACACACATGTAAGCTAAGATACTATCTATATTGATTATTGCTATTGGTTTATGTAATATCCATATTTATATCTTTGATCTCAGCATGAAAAATCGAACTTCAATATTGTTTTACGGTGAACATACGAGCATACAGATCTACTCGACATTCAATTAGCTCTTTGTTGCTGTACACTTGACGTACTCATTAGAAATGCACTCTTTTAAAAGAGTAACAAGACAATATTTCTAGTTCGTATTTGTCTTCATGTTATCGCCGCTGACCGCCACATACATACATATTCACACCATCAGAAGTCGATAATTGTACACTCGATGATTTCCAAGAAATCAAAAGAGCAAACGAGAATTTTTCCAACGATCGAAATCTGGTGCATACAATCAAGAGAAAAAAAAACAAGAAGCTATTGTTAATAATTGCTATATATGGCAACAGACGTATATGATACTTGGATATGCATACGAATGATTCAATGTAAGATTGATGTGTTACTTTGCGACAACTTGAATGGTCGATAAAAATCATCAATAGATTTACAAAGCATATTCTTCTTTTGTTAGAAAATAATAATAAAAGATATCAATCATGGATCTTTTGTGAAAGCAAACACCGATATGCTATCATTGTATCTTTAAGTTGATAATTATCGTCGTTTTATATTTTAAAAATATACTGATTAGCAAAGCAGAAAGAAAGTTTAGTTTAAAAATATAGAATTGAAAAAATTCAGAAAAAAATTGAATCAAACTATCTCATGTGTTCCATTTGAGTCTTAGTTTCAACAATCTTATTTGATTAATAATACTGACATTCACGACTTTCAATTCTATTTTTATGGCTATAACTTATCATTTTAATAGCTGTCGTAACAGAACGTATATATTTATATATTTGAGTAATTTACAATTCTATTGTTCGATCAAGATTTTGAGCGGGGAGAGTACGCTTGGTGTTTTTTTTAGTGAATGATCTTTTAATTTCATTTTCTGATTGATTCACACAGGATGTCAAAAGAAAAATATGTTATTCATAAATGTATGTGTGCCATACAAAGAAAACAAAGAGACATTATATCTGAGTAAAAGTAAATAATCTAGTTTGTACGGTGATCAATATTTTCTTAACATAAATAATTTATTTCGTAACTCGATTTCATATCAATTGTGAAATCTAAACTGTATGCATTTTTTATGACAAAATCAAATCATTTCAGTTGTTCATTTCAACAAAGTTGAAAAGTAAACGAAAAAAAAGATCGTTCACTAAATTTGATGTACAATCATAAATTGAGTTGATCAGCATAACTGAAATTTTTATTTTTCTAACTGTATATCAAATTTTTGTTCGCCATATACTTTAAGAATGATTATTGACGCTCTAGAGTATGTCAAATAGTAGAATGAAAAGGAGCAACAATTCTCGACGGGGATAGTTCAAGAAATCGGTATGATGTATTTGTCAATATTGATTTGACTTGTATTTTCAACTTTAGAAAATAATTTCGATTTGCATTTAAATTTCGTTTCTGTTTTGTGTTCCATCAAATAAAATAAATCTAACATTTTCAATTCGTCCAAGTCAACATAAACAAATAATAAACGTGAATTGTACGAGTCAATAAGGATAATTACTACTGAACTGACTTGCTGAACCGTTTCAACAGAGAGAAGTTCGAGATTTAGATATCTCTAATCATACGCATAAAAGAAAATCGTTTGAAAATATTTATAAAATTGCGGTGTCCATTTTTGATATTCTTTCAATTTATCACTAATCATGAATTAGAGAAACTTTAGAGAGTGTGAAGTCGAGAGATGATATAAGTGTATGCGATTCAATTGTAGAGAGTTTTTAGGAAAATTTTATTTCAATCAAAATTCTCATCGATGAAAAACAACTGTTGATAATTTTGTTCTCTCATTGAATTATTGAAAGTACACACTGTCTTTCTTTTTTTTTTGTTTAATATATATTTTACTGTTCCTACTATCGGGTTAACACTTAGAACATCACCGTTTTTCACAACATAAAAAAGGGGATGAAGGAGAAAAAGAAAGAAAGAATGTATGATGACACGTCAGGAAAGTATTTTAAAACAAAGTGTTCGAGTAGAGAAGAGGTCGTTTTGAACAAATAAAAATGGCCTTTGTGTGCATTCATGAATGAGAGGAAATCTAGACATGTATGGTGAGCTCTCTTATAAAGTCTGTTTGCAAACTTATTTTTTTTTTCTCAGACCCATACTCCTATTGTAGTTTTTTGCTGGGTCTGTTGCTATTAAAAATGCTGTCCATGTTTGTCTATATTCATCAGCTTCAGGTGATATTGATCTAAATGCTTTTGGAAACGAATCCAATATTTATACACAAAGTCTCTTAATGTTAAAAACACAAACTGTCTTTCGTTGCCGTACATGTTAATGTTGCTTTTACATACTGTAAAAATCTTTAATAGAATGCCACAACTAATATCGTTATATCGACTTAAAACAAAAGATTCATTTTGATTTTTCATTCTTTATTGAACAATGAAGTTTGTATTCATGAAATTATATTATTCTCGGAAAAACCGGAAACAACGCAGTTGTCATCGGCACTAATCATATGTCAACATTACAAGAAACATAAAACACTATGATTTCTTACCCAATCACAATAGTATCTAAGGAAAATACATGTTACACGTCTATAATTAGTATGTACTAAGTACGAAGAAAAAAAAAAAAGAACTACGTTTCTCTAGTAGATACTGTTTGGGTTAAATCGACACTTGTTTTTCTTTTTTAACGCTGGTTACTTGTTTTTCGTGAATAGATGAATACTACCTTGAGATAAAACTCGTTTCATTCTTTAGGTTCACGTATTCGCGATAAATAATCGAATTTTGAAATGTGTACCTCGAAAAACAAAACAACTTGACGTTAGTTTGCCTTTTGATCTCTACATGTTTCAGTCTTTGACAGCGTGACTTTACATGATAACGAAAACGAAAAACTAAAAATTGAATCATATCACAACGAATGGAACGAACATCTGTTTGAATTCTCAAGCTTTCTATCGGAAGATTTTTTTCTCGATATTGGTAATAGTCTCCATTTAGTGCACGACTTAGTCAAAAAAAAGCAAACATAATCGATAAAATCATACGTGTTACTGATCAGTTGATAAGTGATACTAGTGATGATAGTAAGAATTATTTATTTGTTTTTATTTCGAGTTTCTTTCGTTTTAACAAATCAACCGACTGAGGTAGGATCGTTCGTTTTGCACATAGATATTTTGTCTTAGTACTTGTTCATGTAGGTTTCCATTAAAAATCAGATAGTTACCTCTGATAACAACTTTCTTGAATCTAAATTCAAATATAATAGAAATCGTGCTAGTGTACCACATTCTCTTACATTGCTGATGAATTTTAAAGATGATGGAACGACATCATTTGAAATTATTCAAGGTAATAAGTATGGCAACGAAAGAAAAAAAAGACTTGAAACGAAATAGTAATGCACTGATTCTCATGGTAATCCTTTGAATTTTTCTTTCCTATAAACTAGACGGGGCGACTATTTACTTCGATTATGGAATGTGTACATATGGGCAATTATTCGATCCAGCTACTGGTATGTGTCGTGACATTTATTGTCAAGAAATCCATCATATTTTTAATGGAACTACATGTATACCAGATGAAAATAAAAATACAGTATATACACAGAAACGAATGAGTGATGTCGATATTTCTTTAATACTTGTTATTTCGCCCACGTTTCGTAATCTAAATCAAACAGGTAATTTTTCGAATCGTCTCAATAGTCAAATGAATGCAACGTGTACTAATGATTGGACGCAAATGTTTCACAATACGCTTCATGGTATGCTTTTCTAATTTTCAATAATTGCAACTTACAATTTCAATTACATAAAATCTTATCAAACATTCCCTTTTAGAAAATTCTCTGACAAAGAATAATTATTAATATTAGTAAGAAAAGACTTTCCATGAGGATAGCCGTTCTACTCTAGTAGTTCTCATCAAATTATTCTTGAGTTAACATGAAATTGAAACGTTCATAAACAACAAATCTAACATCCGATAGTCGTGCGAGATAAGACTAATATAATTTTGATAGGATATTTGCGAATGCTCTATTAAAAATGGGTTTCTATAATATTGAAATAATAACAGGCACGAATACTCTCTATTCTCTTGAATAAAATCGATTCAGATTTAGATCAAACCGTCAAATGAATACGTTTTCACTATGAATAGATTCACTGGAATTTGCCCAAGAACCTATGTCTAGAAAATTTACCTATCACCTGATACATTCATATGACATGAAATCATCAAATTATATTGAAATTTAATTAAAGAGTCTAGAATGAGATGGTGATATACATATTACAAGAGATCTTCATGAGACAGTTTGCCAAAAAAACTGATGCAAGAGTTTTTTTAAAACTCAACATTTTCTGTTTGATTTTCATCTTATGTATGTTATTCTCATGGTTTCAAACTATATACCATAGGTAGGCCATGCTGGAGTCTTTTCTCACGCTCTAATTTTTTCAGATGAAGAAAAAAACGATGAAAAGCGGAATAGGCCCCACTAAGTAGCTCTCTAATTAATTATCAAATTACTATATATGCATGCACATAAATAGATAGTAATAGAAGAGATAAGTTAATAAATAAGTTTTACTATTTCATATAATTTGAACGCTCCTATTGTTAGCAGGAAAAATAATTGTTATTAAGGAATGCTTGTTTTTTTAAAGCATGCTTATATATATGATCTCGAAAAAATTTGGCTAATAAAGAAAAGTTACAATTAAAAAGGCGTTCACCTTCTTGCCTGTGAAAGAATCATATTTTGCCAGTGAGTGCTAAATAGAAACGATCGGAAATTTTCGAACAACAACAAAGCATAAAATAATCTTATCTCAATCACGATCATGTTGTTGTTTATTATCTTTTTCGAATCATTGCCAAGAGTATTTAAGAAATCGTTGGTACTTGCATCATTCAAGTTCTACATATGATTTATATTTGTTTAGGTTATCTTGATATTGATTATGAACGTATTACTAAAATTAAATACAGCGTCAAAAATAAGCATCATGAAGATTTACAGCCTGTATCGAAGACAATATCTAGAACATCTGAAAATGTCAACGATACGCTAACTATTCATCCAAATGTACTATTGACTGATCATATCAGTGAACAACTTTCGAATAATCTATCAGTCATGGCATATTTTAATTTTTCTATAACCGATCGAAATGAAACATCGCCTGATAAATTAACCGGTCTACATGTTGTAACTCTTCTTCTATTCGCATCAGAATTACATCCTATGATTGATTTATGTGAAAAATATTCCATAAAAGTTGAAAAAGTATCTATCATATCCGATAAAAATAAAACTCTAAATGAATTTTGTTCTGATCCTGATGTCATGCATCAAACAAATAATGGTATCATACAGAGACGTATACGACCAGATAAAGAAATGGACTACGTTCTTTATGTACCCAAAATTGAAACAACATATGAAATGGGAGATTATACATATTCATATATGGTTTCAACAAAAACAACACAACAAACGGTAGTCATTTTTCGTTCTTAACTAAAAACTTTTATATTATTCTTGCAAATATTTAGTCACAAGATCTTGTAACAAATTCGAAACCAAATGCAACATTACCAATGCAATTGGTATTGGCTTGTAATCGGCAACCTCGAATAGTTGATCGTTGTCCCGATAGTATTGTTATGCGTATAGCACTATGTGAAGTAATGCAATATAAAAATTTATCTATTCGAATCAAACGTACTGGTCGTTTATATACGAATCGTGAATATCGATATGATGACTTCCGACCCGATTTATATATTGTTGTATGTAAACATGATGCAAACAATGGAACAAACAGTCGAAAGATGTTAGGTTTTTTTGATAAAGCACCTGGATTTTTATCCACAATAGCAATTTTCTTTTCAATATGTGCATTAGCTGTAACATTGGTGACATTCATATTATTTTCTTCATTGCGTAATTTACCTGGATGTAATACAATGAATTTGATTATAGCTTTAATGCTAGCTGAAATCTTATTTTTATTACAAAGTTTAATAATAATGACAAGACCAAATATTTGTCTATTATTTGCATTAGGAATACATTTCTTCTTTTTGGCAAGTTTCTTTTGGATGAATGTTATGGCATTTGATCTTTGGAAAACGTTTCATAACGGTTTTTCACTTTTTACCTGTGAAATTCGTGAACGTTTACCATTTTATGCTGTATATGCATGGGGCATGCCAGTAATTATTGTTTTAATTGGAATCTTATTAGATGTAAAAAATGCTTCGATGAAACCATGCTACGGTAGATTCTTTCGTGGTTGCTATGATGTTTGTTTTCAGATGAAAAATGATGCACCTTTACAGGGTAAGTTCTGTTTGAGAATAGTAAAAAGACGATATAGATCATGCTTTTTTTCTCTCATGAAAATCAGAAACTATTGTTCATTGTCTTCTAGTGATGAGCATAAATTATAAGTCAATGAATATGAATTCATCTGTTACGATGATGTGAATTCTTTCTTCAATGAAAAATTTTATTCTTGTTCTGTTTTTTTCTTAAACGTCAAGTGTACTCGTAAAAAAAAATATTTCTTCATATATAGTACATTTCGAATTTCAAGTATTGTTATTCAATATTGAAATATTTGATGTTAAAGATGTACTTTGAATAAGTAATTTAATACAATAAAATACACTGAACATGATCTCGTCTCTTCTAGTTGTATCGTTTGATTGAGTTTCACATTGTGCATTGTTTAAAAAGTTTTAATTAGTTGAAGAGAAGCGTTATCGGCAAGCATATATGCAGTTTAGTGTAAACTAAATGATTAGCTGCTTTTCTTATTCTAAGAACAAAAAGACAAAAATATCTAGAAATGAATATACCTAGAATCATTTCTATTGTCTGAAAGAAATTTTCCATTCGATCGAAGGTAGCTTCTTGAATAGATATAAGTAACAATTTTTATCACTTCCCATAATCATAAGTCATTCATGCTATAGAAGATAAAAAATATTGAATTGCTTCAACGAAATAATTTTCTGATATTCTTTTTACTGAAACACTAGACCGAAGGGATCTCATCGAAATAGTTGTTAGATAGTTTATTATTATATTCTATGTAGTGGAAATACTGTAGGGGAATACATAGATTCTAAGTTCAGTTGGGAATTAGTGATGCTTAATCAATTTTATCAAATATTCATACAATTCTATGCTTCTTGAATGCTCGGAAAAAAGAATCATTCTGTTGAATAGAAAATTCTGATTTTCAATATTCCTCATTAATCATGATAATGGTTTCGAAAGTGGAGATTCTTTTAATGAAAGAAATCTGGTGTATTCCTACACATAATCTATTTAGGTTGTTGGATTGAATCAGCACTGATGCGTTTTTTATTATTCGGTGTTCCAGTAGCAATAATCCTTATAATTAATTTTATATTTTATGCGTTAACTGTTCGAAACATTCGTCGCTGTTTAAAATCAAGTAAATCAAAGTCAATCACAAATTTGTGTTTGCTTTTGTCGAAAAATCAATTGCTTGTTTTCTTCTAGTTCGAGTAAAGATCGAACGTAAGTTTCAACAGAAAAAACAAGTTGTACCCGGTGAACATGATGTAAAAATCTATATGCGCATGGCAGTTTTAGCTGGTTTTGGTTGGACTATTGGTTTCATTCTATTCGCTTTGCCTGATAGTCCACATGGATTTCAATATTATCTTGTTGTCATATTTAAATATTTATTTATTCTTCTTAATGCAACACCTGGTTTATTTATATTTCATGTATATGTATGTAATCGTCGAGTGTATTTCTTGTATCGAAGTTTACTAACAAACACATATCAATTTCTACTATTGAAATATCATGCATTCAAAACGTTTCTTTTAAATCGAAGTCAAATTTATTCCGATCATATTAAATGTCGATGGACGAAAATCAATAATATTTGTCATAAACCAAAACAACAAGATCCATCGGTAAGACCTTAGCCATAATATTAAAACTATCAAAAAATCTCTGTAAATCAATAGAGTTCCAAGTGAAATTAGAATTATATTTGCAAATACTTACAGAAAGAAAAAAATAATCAACTAGCAATGTTAATAATATTTTTTTAAATTTCAATGTGAAATTATTTGTATTGTATTTTGTCTTCTTGTACAGGGATATACAAATTTAAAATAAAATTTAATTCAAAATTTCTCATACCTAAATGTTTCTGCTAACAAAACGAAAACAAAAACATTTGATGAATATTCACTTATTGATCAGTTGTTGAAAAGCGATTATTACTGAAAAAATAAAATGCATGATTATTGAAATTTTTTGCTTAACACTAGTTATATTAACATCGTCGATAGACTCATTTATAATGAAAAAACTACTGGTATTATATCGATTTGGTCGGCTAGGAGCATATATTCTGTGTCTAAGTTATAGAATATTATTCGTATAAATTTTCAAATATCTTGCCTAACAAAACTGTCCATAAGATAACTTTTTAGCACCGTACTCTGTTATGCTCTAGATCAGAGTAAAAAGAAATTTCTTTAAATTGTGCTGCTTCACGATAGGACAGGGTTACCATGTCCCGTGGGCGCCTCTGTTATCTAATCATATAATTGAGATCAACTTGTTCAACACCAATCCGTAACCAACTTTGAAATACTCGCTTCAGTTTCATCAACTGATCACTGACTATTCAAAGTTTTATTAGATAAAAATATGCTGTCAAACTCATCTTGATGAGTTCAATATTTTATATTATTTGATTTCCAACCAGTACGACTATGTTCTACAAGTTCTTCAGTCATATTCATGGAGAAAAAAAAAGTCAAATTCGTTAGTCATCGTTTAAATTTCAATTCGAAAGATACAGTTGTTTCTTTTTCTTTCTTATACATCTGTGAAATTTTATGTGCAACAAGATATCTTATTGTTCAGGATAAAGGTCGTGGCATGTTTATTCTATTTTATTAATTAGATGTAAAAACAAACATATATTGCATTACGGAAACAATTCAATCATTGCAATTTACAGATCGTGAAAGATTCAACTACATAATTCAAAGAAAACTACAGAACTGTGAAAGACCATTTGATCCTACAAGATGAATGTTTTATTATTTATTTCCTCAAGTTTACGTGAATTCTTTGTTTATTGCTCACATATTGTCTAGATATGAATCAAACTTGCGATTTCTGCCGTGAAATCATTTGTTTTACTCATAGCAGTATTTCTACAACTCTATATGTAATGCTATCTTATGTAAAAACAAATCAATATATAATTCGTTATCCTTGAACGATTCTTTATATTTCAATCTTACAGACATAGATCCAATAGATTCTATGTAATCACCAGAATTATTTAATTACAAATATTTAAAACAATAAAGAAGGACGATTATCTTGAGTTGGCTAGTGCTAAAGAATAAAAATTTTCTTTGACCCATTATTACAAGTTACCAACATAATGAAAAACGTCTCGAGGAACTCATTAAAACCGATTGTTTCAGGTGCAATGCTTCTGGCTAAATCAAGTAAATTAACAAATGCTTGTTAACATCTTGCGGAATTAAACGGGATTAAGTCCATATCATGCAGATTTTGTGCAAATAAATCACGTGAACAATCGCCTGAGGAACTTGTGAATAGAAAAGGTTTCTCTCTCTCTCTCTCTCTGTCGTAATCATCTTCAAGATTGTGACGTAGACATCTTTCACTAAAGAAAATAATAACCAACTTGAAATTCAGGATCAACCGAATTTTCAACTATAGTTGAAAAATTTCATGCCAAGTATCATATAGTGTACAAGCATCCATATTCTTGACATTGCTCTAGTCAGAGGTCAGCATTGAATAAGAACAAACGAATGTTGTTGGTTCCGGCAAACTAACGGTATTCTTATAGATCATTATAATATTAGACCTTCCTGCAATTTGACTGAAACCACCGAAATCCGATATAGCACTCTGTTCTCACGTGCTAATGAATACCTATAATTTAAAGAGTCTTATGAAGACATTTCCATAAACATCACTTGATCGCTTTTTTAGTAAAATAGAATATCAGAAAAAACTGAACACTACGTTTGCTCACTTTCAACAACAACATTCGTGTTTAGATAGTACAACAATGCGTGAACATAATATTTTGACGTATAACTTTAATACAAAAGAAGCTACTCATATATGTTTAATCGTTTACTTCAACAAATTCAACTGAAACGATAATTTTGTATTCCTAAGTAGAACTTAAAAAAAAACTTATCTTCTTTTCTAATTGTCCTTTTATAAATAAGTTCAGTTCAACAGCTCATGCTCAGAGCATACACTTCTAAATTAGCTTTCCGAGTTAAAAGTGAATAAACGATGAAAATGTAATCATATTTTTCATAACTTACTCGATCTTAGTAATGATCCGAACATACGTGTACTATTAATTCATAGTTAACAGTTGTATCATCTACATCGTTCTCAACTGCAAATTTCGAAACATCGAAAGGAGTTCCAATGACTACATAGAAATCTGATCAATAAAAAGTTTCTTAACTTCAAAAAGAAAATATTAATGATGAAATGACACTTGACTTCAATATCGCCAACTATGGTCTCCCATCACATTATGTACTTTTACGATTTGGAATGCATTTTGTGATGAGATTTGTATTTATCTAGAGTTATAGGGTTGAAAATTTAGGAATCTAAAAACAAAATCGGTTATATTTACAGATGATCTGATAACAAACCCGTGCAAGCATAGTTTACTTGATCAGGACTATCAGCTCAATTGAATGAAACAGATCATCCTATCATTCGATGGCAGAGAAGCAAAGTAGAAACCAATGATTGTCGACAATACTTGCTTATGCATGTACTGTAAAGCATTAGCAAGAAAATCTTGCTCCGCTTTTATATTGATTCAGGAGTTACGAAAAATTCGAAAAACAATTTATTTGATGTAAAAATTGATGTTATTTTGACATCAAAATTGAAAATGTTTTCTGTGAACGATTTGTGTACTACTTTGAGAGATGTCGACTAATAAAACATCATCATGTTTCATAGCATAAAAAAGCATTTATGCGACAGATACGTAATTAATTACAAATACATCGTAACAAAGACACGAGCGATAAAGCACTATTCGATTAATTAGTCGTTTTCAATGGTAATCATCATCAGTAAAAGTTCAGATAAAAGACATCAGAACATTACAGAAAACTTCTGGATATTCGAACACAAAAAATAAATCTGTTTCTTTTGTGAAGGATGACGTCTCTCTCATATAGACTCTGAAAATACATTATTCATAGAACACTATTGTATCCTGAATATTATTCAAAAATAGTCATTCGTAAGTTGAATATATGCCAAAGTTAATAACTTTAATTTAGAAGAATGTTTCTGTTCGCTTCAGAGATTGTATCATGTTTTCATAGGACTTAAGTATCATTGTGAAGTATGCAAGTTTTTTTTATAAACTAGTTTCGTACAATATTGAGAGATAATCAAATGACTGAAATTCAACACATTTGCATATTCTATACGATAGCGAAAGAAACCGTGTTTTCTATTAAATCTGTTCTCGGTTCAAAATGACAGTTTGATCATTGAGATGAATAAAATTGATATTTTTCTGTAATTTATCAAGCATAAAAGTAGATAAGAACTTGAAACAAGACGAAACTGATGTGAGGTCGTTCTTTTTTATTGTTATTTAACAGAGAGTGATATTGATTATCGATTCTAATCAAAGAGCAGTGAGTAAATAACATGATTACAGATGCCATGGATAATATTCTTGTTCATCGTTCAACTTTTGTAAATAGATTTTTGCTTGTGTTAAAGACAAAGTTTAATATTCATTTTTTAAGTGAACTTCAAGCAGATTGATGAATGCTTTAAACTTACACGAATACATTATTTGTTTCTCTACAAGGTATTTGTTGAGTAACAATCTTTGGCAACGATGGATATTTCTCTGTCGGAGCTTCTCTAGACTTGTAATCCAACATAATTAGGATCTAAATAGCATTATCTTATTAACATGAAATTCAGATGATTACTTTCAGCAAGATAATATTTCATTAATGAATCTCCAGATAAAACTAATTTCAAGTCATTTTTTAAAATCTATATCCATGTTGTAAATAAGATTTGGATATGCTAGGTCAGCTAGACTTGAATTCATTGCATAATCAATTCGATCATCATATGAAGCGGCTTCAATTACATCATAGCTTTCAGCAATACTAATCTAAATAAATGAAATCAAATGAAAAAAAAAAAAAGAAAACTTTCCTATCCTGATATTCTAGTAATGTACTTTATTTTCGCGAAAATGTTTTCAAAATCGACGAATAAAAATACTTTCATTCGCTTCATTTTTATTTATAATTATTTCAACTACAAGAGAAAGTCGTGTCATAGTAAAATCATTAATATAAAATAATCTTTGGCTTTGTACAGTATCAGTATGAGTACATACAAGCGATGATCGAACTATATTATAGAATGGTAATTATTGAACATCTTCATTGCATATAGCTTCATTTCCATGCGATCAAAATATTATTTTGATCAATCATTGATACACTACGAAGGAAAAAACATAAGCATATTCACATCTCAATCCTACATCATAAATGGTCTTTGAATAACAAAACAGTTAATAAGAAGCACACTGACGAATAAGTCAATGAACATAGATGAATCTTTTCCAATGTACACTAGTTTATTGAAATTCATAACACATCTTTTTTGAGATCGCTCTATCGACTTGTCGATTCAATAAAAATCATTCACTCTTTACAACGAGTAATACATATTATTATAGGCGAATACATTTATATAAATAAGTGACTTTTATTTTTAATCAGTATAGTGATAGAAAATAGATAAATATGAAAAGAAAAGAGAAACAAGGCATTCTAACTGATTCCAGTGCAACACCGATATGAACGATATTTAAATTAAATTCGAGGAATAGATATAAGAAATGTTTGTTTTTACGTAGTCAAATAAAATTTATTGTCATTCTTGAGACACCGTAGGTATTTTAATTGTTGATAAATTTAATGAATAATCTTTTCGATGATCTTTCTTCAATATTATTTGAATATTTTTTATTAAATCTTTACGTAATGTACGACAACTGAGAAAACATGCATAACCAGTTATTGAATGATTAATCATTTCAAGACCTAAAATAATAAAATTATCGGTTATTTCATCATATACTTATCACAATAGAAATATTTCAATAGATACCTTGACATGTATGAAATACTACTGAAAATATCGTACTATTAATACTTTTTTGATTAGCATATAAATTAAAAATGATAAGAAATGATCTTGGTACGGCAAATATTGAAAATAATGTTAGAAAGAAAAGAATATACATTGATTCAGCTAATTTTTTACTTGTTAATTTTGGTAGGTTTCTTAATTCATAAAGAAGAATTGTATTAAGTATAATCAATGTTATTATTGGTAGAACATCATCAATAAGAATATAACTGATTAAAGTATATAAGAAACCATTAAATACCCTATTACCATAGTAGAAATTCGGATTTGGTTGATTGACAATAAGTAAACTAGTCTGACACATACGTGTTGATATATAACGATTGGGAATGAAATTTGGATGCTGACTGATTAAACAACATAATAGTAAAATAAGAATCAATACTAAAATTTTTCTTTGTCGACAACGATTGATTATTTTTGCATTTGTTGAATTGATATTATAACGATTAGAAATCCAATATTTAACAGCTAGTAGTCTTTCAATGGCTAGAAAAACTTTTAACCAATTCGTTACACTACTTGGATAACGATATCCTATTATATAGATTGTTAAAGTTGATAATTTTAGTGGAATAATATTAGCTTGTAGTAAATAATAAAAAAAAGAAGATAGGAGACGAATTATGTCGAATGTTGACATAAATACAAGAAGTAAACCAAAAGAAAAATGAAAGAATGTCGAACGAAAAATAACGAATATAAGTGTTGTATTTCCCAGAATACCACAAATCATACAAATTGAAGATACTAAACGACCAATATTAAATGCAATTATAACTGTCATTGTTGGACTACAAGAACAATTAAATAAATTGCAATCAACCATGATATTTGTTTTATTAAAAAATAACGAAATCAATGAATTCGATGTACGAGCATCAGCCATAAAGCTAGAATGAGAGAAGACAGAGTGAATTATATTACTTGAGAGATAATTATAGACTGCAGGAAAAAAAATAGCAACTAATGACGTTCTTATCATGTATCAAAGCATCTTTCGATATTATCATGTGATTATAATGAGGAGAATATAGATGCTCATTGGAATCCAGTAAATACTAGCTTCGTCTGAAAGAAAAATAGATGCGAACTTTCACCTTTTTATGCATTATACGTCATGAAAATAAAACTATCGTGTCGTTCCCCTCTGGCGCTATGGCTTTCTGAGTTACATTAGCTATTCATGAAATTGAATACCTCTTCAAATACTCTCTAGAAAGTAAAGATACTCAACTCATACAACAACACAACTAGATGAACATCAAGATTTTAAAAAATTAAAAAATTTACATGAGAGCAGTCATCTATGAGTTTTATGAAAGTCAACAGAGAAAAACATCTTTATATTTATGAAAGTATTCATGTGTTAATAATGTCTATAGTAAAGCATTTTTTTTTTGAATACATGATTGCACGTTCATTCTCACATATCGAAATGAATTTTTGCTATTTTTCCGAAGTTTAACAAGACTTGCAGGCATTGCATTTTCATGGCTGCATTAAAATCTCAAAAGATCTCATGCGTACTCAATCTTTTTCTTTTCATAATATGAATTTGTATTTGACCTCTGATGATTTTTCTACGCGACTCAGCAACTTACTCTTCGGATGTCATGAATACATATCTAAATTCGTTTCTCTTGAACAAAAAAAAACAAAACAATACAATTTTTCTTTGCTTGCAACGATGGAAAAGTTCAGAATTTCAACAAATAACTATGATAGTTTCCAATATTCAGTACTTGTCGTTCACATCGAGTTATTTTTTTCACAGGATACTTATCGATATTGTGTGACATAGGAGAAATTATCTAAAACACGTTTGTATTTGTATATGTCCGAAATTATCATAAGACGTGTTTGTGAATAAAATGAAAAATAGCAGCAATCAGCTTTATTCAACATTGTAAATCCGAAACTTATGGTCAATGCCCTGTAGCAATTCATGCGTTTGCTTCACACTAATGCAACACATAAAGAAAAAGAGCACTCGCCTACTATCTAGATAATGATTATCAGAAATTCGAATTTTGCTTATACGATCTTTCGTACTATCCATGATATATAATTCATGGAAAAGAATTTGGCTAAAAGCAAACTAGCAGGCCGTTGGTGTAGTGACCTATCATTGGAAAAAAAAACAGTTTTACCTTCAGCATACGTATTATTGATTAATAAGCCATGTGACTTAAAAGAACGATGTGATGACTGATAAAACATGATTATTACCGTATCCGAAGCTGTTTCTCAATTTTTTTTGGAGACTCGTCTAGTGTTATGTTTTTGCTTCATACGAATACAAAGACTTTTTCATCGAATGATATTTCACGTGAAATTCAATATCATCGAATATTTTTATTATTAGGCTAATAGACTCATAATGAAAGAGATAAACATGATTGTTTCTAATTAACCCCTAGTTCAAAAAGTTATCTTATGCAACAAGTTATCATTATAATTAGTGCTCGGTTCCAATTTGTGTGTATCAGACATTGCCTCTTAAGATTTTCACCGAGCTTTGAAGGACATGACACACATTGCTCTTTGTATTTATTCGAAAAATTTTGCCAGATCAAGCAGTTTAAATTTTAATATGAAATTCTTTTCTTAGTCATTTTATATTGATCATATCGTTCAACTGAAACATACTATACATTAATGCGAAACTGTATTGGCAGTATCATGGAATGTATCATCAATCGTATGATATTCGAGTTAAAGTCGATTAAGAAATGCACGAAGAAATTGTAATCTATCTCATGGAGACGAAAAGATTATTTTACTATGTCTGAATTGAAAAATATATATTGACTTTTTTTTATGTGATCAGTGATTTCTTATCGGCTGCTATGAAATGACCTTTTCTCAAAAAACATCTAACGTAAGAGTTCTTTTTTCTTCTGAGTCATCAAGATACGATGTTATTCTGTCAAAAAATGAATGCAACTACTTTTTTTGCATAGTAATTGCTTTATTCATTACTTTTCACTTTATATAATTTATTCAAATTGTTCTGCAGAGACAGAAGACGAAGATGAACTAAATTATTGAAAAGCACCATTTTAAATTATCGTTGATTCAACAAAATCTTTATGTTTACGAGGATTTCATTAGAGAAAGAAACAATAGAATGGGATTCGTGATCGTTACGAAGTTGATGATATTCATGAATACATTCTCAATGAAAGAAGATAACGAACATCCGTAGATAGTAAGGAAGAAACCCTGTGAACACAAGTCATATGGAATTAAATTATGAAACATAGAAAATCTACTTGAAATCTATTTTTGAGTGCACAGTTGAAAAGGAAAGAAGACTCTATTTTTAATCGTAATTAAAAGGTTTGTTTTAGACTTTTATTTCACTTTCATTTGACGAAGACAAGTTCCAAATCAACATGTCCTGCGTGTATAGGTTTGCTTCAATTAATATTATTCTTTGAACCACTCTATATATCAATACTGTTCTACATATATCATTACTTTTCAAGATTTGAGTAACTGTGAATTAGTAGATAGACTCATAGTCGTCTCGTTTATATTGTACAAATTTATTGAAAATAATTTCAAAAATTAATCTGTCATGTATAATATTACTGGAGAAAAAAACATAATGTACTAATTGGTAGACTTGCCACTGTGTTTGAGAAATTAAAAAAATGTGTCAAAAGTTGAATAACATTACCATGAACCTCTGTCGACTTAGTAACACATACCAACAGATATTCTATCCATTGAACGATCAATCGACTATTGAGAAAAATAGAAGTCGAGCTCATCATAAGAGCACTTCATGTTCAAAAGTAGGATAAGATGAACATCGACAAATTACTATGTTTCCTATGTCTAGTAGTTTAGGTTTGTTGTTTACACGTGCACAATATTTTTTTTATGGTTTAAAACTAACATGAACTCCTTTAACCTCTAATAATAATATTTGTTACAAGGTTTTGATCAAGAATCATCTTTTGCTTCAAGTCGAAAGCGATATGGAGCTAATTCTGACTTCAGGGTTATTCTTTTTCCAGTAACTATCACTCAATCAACAACGACTGCTGCTTCCATAGGCATCTAAAGTATGGATTATAACAACGGAGAAGAAATAATTCTTTTCTCTATACAAGAATTCTTTCGTATGAAGTCAATTAAATAAATCGATAAAAACTATTGTCTTCGGCAAATCGACTATATATCGATAGTGATAATGATCTCGATTTGCATATTATTTCTAACTGAAGATGATGAGATATGTATCTTTGCAAGAAAATACGAGGTTATTTCCATATTTTACAATTCAAACTTGAATATTCCAATGAAGCTAACCAAATATGATATATGTTCATTGATCAATCAGTGAAAGATCGACAGAAAACGTCTCCTTATTCTATCTGCTCAACATATTTGATGAGAATCAAATTGAATATGAAAGTACTATTACATGTTAATCATACGATGATAGTGTTAGATCAGAATATACTTTCATCAATTGTTATGATCGAGTTGCTTATTGCAATGGTATTCTTCCGATTTATTTTATAATATGTGACTATAGATGTATATTTTCATATAGTTATTCAATAATAAAAATCATTTTGACTCAGCAAAATTTTCGTATTGTTTTGAAATGACACTTGCTACACTTGGAAAGCAATAATAAGCATGAAATTTGTACACATAGATACTGTCATTCTAGGAAATTTTGTTGTGTAACACGTTTTTACTCATACATCATTCGGATATGATTGTAATTCAGAGGAAAACAATCAGATGTGAAATTTATTTGCAAAAACAACAAAAGTATTATTTATAAGATGAGTTCATCCATGAAAATGTCACTACACCTTAGGCATTAGTTATTCGTTTTAGTAACCAGTGATGAGCATGTGCGCATTTGATAACTCTTTTTTATTGAGTGTACAGATGAAGTTCGCTCATCTGTAATACATACTATATAGATTGTCAAGTTGATGTGTATGTCTTATACACATCAGACATTCAGAGCATGCTATGTACTCTTCCAAGAATCTTTGTCAATCTTTGATGAGCACAAATTATTACAGTTAATTCTATTGTCTAGTTATCCCAAATGCATTCGACTCTCTTCGATTTCATCACGCACCTTTGATTTTACTTTTAGAAGAATAAAAAACGAATACTAGCACACCTTCGAATTGATTAATTGAATCAGTTATGTATTTCTTGATGAAAATTTGTAATAAAAATCCGAATGCATACTATTTTGACATTGTGCACGTTATTTATTTATTCATTATATCTATCATAATACAATAAAAAGACAGTTTCATGTATGTTCATTGTTACTTTTCTATAGTACGTCTAGTTTTGACTGTTGTTGACTAGCATCTAGATAATAAATCCAATAAATTAAGTTAAATATAAAAAAGGCTAATGGATAGAGAACTCTTGCAATAATATCAATCCTACTGACACTATTCATATAGAAAATATTTTTCAATGCTCGCCCTTGGAATGCTGAATATGCTGGTTTGCAATCGAAAATTCGACAATACTTTTTAAACCATCTCGTTGGTGTTATTTTCTTTGACGATGAATTTCGTATTAATGATTGTCGATAAACTAGATGAATATTGTTGCCAGTAAAATCACTATCATCCGCATTTGTATTTGTATCATCACTCTATGAAAAAAAATTTTAAGATAAGTACAATCAATGATTCTTTTGTAATGGACTCGATATCATACTCGAATAATATAATCTTCTAATTCGCGCATATTTTCATTAAGATCACCTGTTCGTGCCTTAGTATAATAATGAACAAGAGCGAATTCGAACAATGTTGAAAAAACAAAAATAAAACAAACAGCTAGAAAACAATCGAGTGCTGTTATGTACGAAACTTTTGGTAGATCTTTTTTTCCTTCGATTATAACAAATATAAGTGTTAAGACTGTTGTTACACCTGTGCAAAAAAAGAAACAATATATAGTGAATAAAAAAATTGTTGTACCGTTTCGAGAAAAAAATGGATTCGAAAATGTTTTAGATTTTCAAGATTGTAGGTAGTGCATTGTAGCGTACCATAAGAAAAAAGAATATTAAATACTTACACCCTACAAGCATTGCTTGAGATATGCTAGAAAATGTTCATGTGCAACATTCAGCTATAAGCGTGATATCTCACTTGATAGAAACTGGTCACGCAATCAAAATGATGTAAAAGACCATCCACTTCGAGTGAAAACTCTTACGGAAGAATGAATTGTGAAGGTTTACAAAAAGTTTATCGAAATAGGCAGGTAGGATGTGATATCTGATTTGTTCTTATTAACTAAACTAGTGCATTATATAAACAGCACATCGTGAGTTGATAGTATCTGAACAATGACGAATAGATTGATATATGATGCGCTGCATTTGTCTTTAGTTTCGATCTCGTGTGACATTTTTCAAGTCATTTTCATTTTTCTCAGTAGCTGTATGTTTTCGAACATTGATACTTTCAAGAATAGTTGGCCCACAATGAATGGATAAAATCATCAAAATTTCATCTTAAACTATCATAGATGAACAATCTTATCTATCGAATAAAATGAAAAATCTCGCGTGACGTTAACTGTAATAACTGAAATTTTTTCTTAACAACAAGTAATATAATATTCCCCTCTTTTTTAACGGTTTTATTTTCTATTTATTGGCTATCGTTCAGGAGTACTCCGATAAAGTTTTGGTGGATTGCTTAAGCTCAAAATCATTTTTAATCTAGCATGACAGAAAATCGAGACATGAATGCACATGTGATAGGTAGAAGAAAGTTTTGTGGCAATATTAAGTACATTGCCAATTTTTTATCATCGACTCGTCAACTTTCAAAAATGAAAGGCAAGAGAAAAAATCGCTTACATGCCATTTTTATCGATAAATGGCAGTATGTATATCTTAGACTTAAAAATATAAATAAAACATTTCTACCTAAATTAATACGATCGTTCGTTGCTTCACGATTCAACCAAAGACCAACCCATGATAAAAATACAACGAGTACGCACGGAACGTACAATTGAATAAGAAAATAACCAACATGACGACGTAGTGCGAATACAACGTATATTATCGATCGAGTTCCTATATGAAAATACATTTGATTTAGTTGTGAGAGACATACTTATTTCAATAAGAGAGATATGCTAACAGACATCAAAGTAAATGTTCTGAATATTGCCTAATGTGAAAGCTTCATTTGTACGTAGCACTTTATATCACGCTCAGAGATGAATAATAAAAATTGTTAACAACAGACCCTACTGAATTAAAATGTGAAACACGATGTAGTTGTTTTTGTTAATTTCTTAAAAACTGACCATCTTGTGTATATTAAGGTACATTTCTTGATCACTGCTTACTTCATAGTATAGAATTTCAACGAAGAAATACTTCATGTACATTCCAATGAGATGTTAATTACAAATGAAACCCGATAGTCCTTTGAAACCATCTGCCAGTCTATGATGAGCAATTGATTAACTGAAAAGCAATTACTTTATTCAATAAGATGTTTGTCGTTGCCTTTGAGAGAAGACGAGTGGATCCAGATTTCTACTCTATATACTTCAACAATTCTTTTAGATCCCGTTTCACAAAGGCGACGCTTTAATTTTAGAATAAACTTTGAAATTTTTCACTAGATCAGCATTAAAACTATAATAGATTCAGTAATGTACTTCATGTAGTTTGTATGTTAGTAATCATTTGAATGTGGGTGATAGTAAAAAAGTATTCTTATTCCATTCAGATGTGGAATAACTAATTGAGAATGTTATGATTCAATTTTTTACTTTCATTCGTATCGTTAAAAGTATTATCTACTCATCATATGATCTGGCTAGCCTTAAATACTTTAAATTGAAGTATTACTAAAGATTTGAAATTCTAAAAGTTTTAACGTGAGCAAAAACCTGATACAATGGTTTATGAACATATAATCAATATGATTTCTCTTCTCCGCAAATTCATAGATTTTCATTGTTTTTTTTTCAATGAGAGAAACAGAAATCATTTATTTCAATATCGAATCGTTCGAACTAATACTCACCGCTCGTAATCCACAAGCATCTAAACAGAAAGAGTATTGTTAAAAATATAAGAATTTAAAACAATTCATGTTCATATACCTCTGAACCGAAGAATGACAACTAATAAGCATGCCCATAAGTAGACTTTACAATACATGAAAGTTTCTTAAATTTTTAAATCAAAAGTATATCTTAGCTGAAAAAACCTATGGTTTCAATAGAGAATCGATCTTTATATATCTGTTTGACTAATGATACTAGTTTCATGAAGACTTCTTAAAAACAAGATGAATTCAAATAGCATCATCAATCACATAGAATGTATTTTTTCTTCTGACAATGATAATGACAATGAACTGTTACTAAGACAAATAAGGTTTAATCTGAATAGATTCATCTTCTTGTTAATGTCGTGAACTTACGATTATCTCTAATGAGAATTTGTTTACCAACGCTTGCATCGATCAAAGAAAATTGATTCATAATTAAATCACTTTGTATATCAACTGCACTTTTACTATTCCATTCATATACTGTTTCATCACTATCGTAGGCGAAGCTGCCAATTAATAAAGTACAATGCTGTGTATCGAGTGGTAAATTTCGAAGATTCATCTTGCAAGAAGCTCGAATCGTTAGACTAGAATTATAATGGAAAAAAATGAATCGATAAAGATGACTTCATAGAATATTAACCGTTGAGAATAAAGTATGGTACCATCAGTAGCAATACGAAAAAATCGATTAACATGAGGTACTGAATGAATGTAAGATCGTCGACCATTGTAGAAGTAAGTATCAGGTTTCCAGATTTTTGAAAACATTTGCATACTAACTGGTAAAAATTTATAGTTCATAGCTGATGTTACGTTATAGATAAGACGAGCATCAGTCCATCGTTGTCGAAAAAAGCAATCAAATGAATATTCCATATCAAGTTCACTAATACCACCCATACTTCGAACGTATATATCAACAACGACTTTATCAGGTATGCCTTAATTAAGATATGATCTACGAAGTATGAAAAACAATGTTTAAAACTCGATACAACAAACCTCCATATGATGGTCGATGATAACGATCATACGATTTCAATAAATCATTAAGAATCGCTGAAATATTTCTTAAATCTGATGTTAGATTAGAACTGTGGATCAGTTCGAATCTAGTCATTAGTGTTATTAAAAATATAATCACATTGATGTCAGCCATTGCTTATAATATTTCATCCACAAATAAAATAACATCATTTCTTTGATTACTTCTTGATGCTATATCTTTCGATCTATCTATTCTCATTCATTCTTTTTCTTCTCTGCGCAAATGGTTATATTCTATGTAGAAGTTCGGATGTCGCTAATAATTTTCATTGATTGCATGAACATACATTGACAATGAAATCGGAAGAGAAAAGCCTTATTTACATAAAACTATAGCCGGAAATAATCTATTAGACAACACTATGCTTTATAGAAACAAAAAACAAACAATTCGAAATCCTTGCTATATCATTTGACTTTTGAAACTCGATCAGGAAGAATCCAATCCTTTTCCTTGCTTTCCGCTTCTCGTTCATAATTATCTGTATTGTGATTCATAGAGCACCTTACTTTTTTTTTTAGTTTTTTCAGTCAGTATCAGATGAATAGATACTTGCTGACTTTTTCATCTCGTCTGCTCGAACAGACATAAAGAATCAGAAACGAAAGAAGAGTTTACTGTCTTTTTTTAATCATAGTTTGCTTTATCGTTATTTCTATCGTTGTTTTTGACTACAGGCTAACAGCAGATACATGATTTGTATTATCTTAATGTAAAATATGTTAGTATCATAAATAAACAAAAAACGACATATGTTAAATTCGATAACGGAAACCATAGTATGATTTGTTATTATTGTGAGCAATGGGTTATTTTTCTTGGTAATATTCATAAAGAATGGTCATGAAATATCATACTTTTGAATCTTCGATCATAAAAACAAGTATGATCTGATTTTGATACTACCTCAACTAGAATTATGTATGAGTTCGAGCTAGAACAATTCCGTATATATCAAAATATGATGGTATCATAAGAAAATCAGTCATTAAAAACAAATCTCTGTCCAAATTAACTTTTCATTCTTTTTAATACTGTATAAAACATCCTAAGTTTCCGTTTATCTAAACTATAACTTTAAAGAGCTCTTCATGTTCATTCGATGTATCTACTAACAAAATTTTAATTTAGGATTTCATAATTCAAATCAGTAGTAACGTAATTCTTACAAAACAGAAATAGGTTGACCGGTTATAATAATTCGATTAGTAACGATCAAATTAAAATTTTTTTCACTTTTCATTATCTCTGTTGCTTGATCGATGTTATATAAAGTCAAAGGCGACTTAACAGTTGAAGAAGGTGCGATATCCTTTATTTGCCTGTACATCGGCGGCGGAATAATTTCTCTCTAGGGGAGACTCTATTTTCTAGATACACGAAATAGGGAAGTAAATCACTAATCGTCTTCCGCCAGAACGACCAGATCATCTGAAAACTAGGGAAATTTTCTGGATTTTGAATATGCTTCTGATTTTTTCTGAATTCAGTGTATTTTTAGATCGTCGTTGCTTTGTCACTGAAATCAGGTACGATTATAACCTATTACTATAATAGATCAATAGTTTTTTATCATTCTTCTCTTTTAATCAACTTTGCTATTCCTCGTTTAGATTCTGACACCGCATCGATATTCAGTCGTATGCAGCATTTATAGATAGATTATCGTAATCCGATCAAAATAGAACGAAGATAAGGCCCAACGTAAAATAAAAATGAATGGCAGTTAATCTTGAGAAGGTTTTTATTAGCATATGCTATCTTAAACAAATTTGTTAGAACGAATTAGAAAAGATAAGAAATATGAATAATACCGAGATAACGGCACATAACTCTTTTCTTCGTTGAATTTCTTAATCTACGCAGCATATAGGCGATTATTCGTTTTGCCAACGAATCTTGAATTTAAAAAAAGTTTAACGCTAAGTATGTTTTGTCGATGTTTTTGTGTTAACTATACGATATATTTACGATATTGTCATTGTTTGTAGGAACACACCTTTGAAAATAATGATTTTCAGTCGATGAACAGAAACACAGCAGAGCTTTTGATGCCCACATTTTAGCATATGATCCGCTAGCTTGCATAATGGTGCTCTTTCTGATTTTTCAATTTTTTTATCTGGCCACCCAAACTTTCGGTATTGTTGTTCAATGTTGATTTCTTGGTAGATTCAAATTTAATATGAAAGTCCAATGAATACCTGATTGAATTTGAGTTGTTATTGGTGATAAAGAAAATATCAAATAACTTTGTAACAATCCGTCATCTGTTACTGTCACTTTCTGTCAAATGTGAAAACTAAACAAAGATGAAGGACTTATATATAATTAAGCCTACCATTTTCTAAGCTAGAGTAGGCTCCACCGCCTATGTGCCTGTATTGCTTTTAGTTTCATGTAAATCACAGGCTGCTAACTATCCGTATGAGAACAATTCATGAAATTCGACAGAAAATCAAACACGTTTTCTTTGGATCTCGTCCAATTCTAAGAATTCAAATGAGAGCTTACGACATTTTGATGCAATATATTGCACTGAATCTTGGCACTATCATCTTGTTTTATGTTAGTTCGACGTGAATCATTAGATTGGTCTTGGATCATTCCAACCTATCTTCTTTCTCCATAGTATTCATTATTAAATGTTGAGTCATTTAACGTAAGATAAAATCAATAGTAATTCATTATTATATTTCAATTAATTTGTTCATTATTCAGTGTACCTTCACAGAATATCTATAAGCGAAATCTTTGCATATCAATCAATTACTACTAAGACTCGGTAAACGCCAAAATTTCAAATAAATTACGTATGTGTTCCAATCATGATTTCTCTTGGACATTCTTTCTAGACAATCAGTTGTAGAAAACGTATTTTAAGCCATGGGGTCAGTGTCAATAAACAAATCGTTAATGTTCGACACGAATCGGATCCTACTCGACGATATTTATATGAAAAAGATAAAAATATCCATTCTCTTTTAACCCAAATCGATACATGGAGTTTGAATGTACAATATAATGAGGAAAATAAATGATAAGTTACGCTTAAGTCGAGTATTCAGCAATCAATACTTATTAGATCGAACTTGAACAATAGACGGGGAAAAGATAAACTTTGTTTGTCGATCTTTCAGTGAATCTTTCGGTATAAATATTTGTACAGATGATCGTATGAAAACATATATTCTTTTAACTGTATCGTTGCAACAATTATATCTTTACATTCCTGAAATGTTTCGTCAATCTACTGAACCCATAAGCGAATAATGTTGAAAGCAGTAAAACTAATCGAATTGGCTTCACTTATTTGAAATGAGCCAAATGAAAGTAATCCGCCATAATGAACTCAGTATCGACAGTACAGCGTTATCAAACAAAGATATTCTAAATATTCCTGGCGAAATATTTGATTAATTAATTCAGAGCTTTACACTTTGGAACGCTCTGGTCCGACTACATTAATCACAGCTGAGTTTGAGACAGTAGAATACTATTATCTCGATTCATCGTAGAAGTAGTGAGGATCAATTAGTCAATGTTGCTGCTCATTAGATTATGTCTGTACCTCATTTGTGAAATCAGCTTGTGAATTGTGCACTATACAGATCGAGTGATAGCTTTTTCTCTTTATCATCGAGATACCTTTTTCAATGAAGCATTGATGGTGATGAGTTTGCAGAACAATGATGGATATCTCGAGATTTTGTAGTAAATTCAAGTATTTACTGAGTTTGTCTGTGTGCCAGTGAACCTCGTGAGTTGATAGCATCTTGTATTTTCAATTTAATCAAGGAGCAGAGGGTATCTTGTTTTCATCTAGAGTATCCCAACTTGGATTGTATTCGTCCCATTGAAAAACTCACGAAAAATGTCGATTCTCAATTCGTCCCTTCACCTTTGTCCCCTCTCTATAATAGTCTTAAACTATTATTACTTAATACTCACTTATCGTTGTTATTGCTCTATCAGTTTACAGTAGCTATTGCGTAAGAAGCATTTTTTCAATAAATAGAATCAACCCGAAATTTTCAACTTTAAATCATGTTTACGTCAAGAGCACAAATATCAAAATTATCGTGAGGAAGAAACAGATTTTCTTCGATTTTTATGAAGAAACACATGATCCAGTGAAATCTATTGAGCTAAGATTAATCGATTATGTGAGCTTTACTTTTCATAATTTTTTTATAACAATATTTAGTCAGGGAAACCACCGTGCGTTCTTTTGTGTTCCACGAGTTAATTTTTTGGTTGTTGTATAATCACGAGTCTTAAAATGTTCGCTGTTTTGAGAAATTACATTGATTTTCTGTGTCGTGAACAAGTAATTAACAACCTTTTACCATTAAATCTTAAATCATTGATGAAATATCTAACAAGTCTGCAATTTTCTGTCTGATCTGAGTGAAAAAATGAAAGGTATTTTTAGATCCTGAACGTTATCAGGAAAGATATAGAACTGAAAATGATGATCATTTACAGTATGAGAATAAAAGCCAAGGTGTAATGAACACGATAGTTAGTCATAACAGCAAAATAAAGAATATCGAAAAGAAGAAAGTAAAACTAAACAAAAAAGAAAATATTGGAAAGAAAAGTAAAGGAAGAAAGCAAAATATTCTCGTTCTAATCTGTCTCCCTACTCTACTAGCTATTACTCATTGCTTCTTATTTATACTAGTCTTGCTACTCATTATACGTACCCATGGGTTTCACTAGTTACTACTCCATCTTCCTGGTCTTACTAGGAATTATTCGATCTCCTAGCCTTTGTGTTTGTATCTGAATTTTTAATTTAGAATTGTTCTCGTATTCCATTCTAACTGGTTCTTCTTTATAGTTTTTATCTTTTCTGTACTGTTAATTTTTTTCATTGATCTTATTACGGTTGCCACGTTAAAATTGGATGCTGATCTGTCCTATGAGAACCAACATGGCAGAGTAGTTAAATTAAAAGAAATAAATGGAAATAAAAATTGAAAAAAAACCCTCTTTCTAAATCGATAACAATTCCTCACTTCCTATGATAGGTGAGACACAGACAGTGAGGGTGGTGCCGTTGCTTCTACTCCCGTCCTAACTTATGTTCACTTCCAGCCTTAACCTCCGAGACGCTCAAACTTACACCCACACCCCAAGTCCCAGAATCAGAACCAGACCCACAAACCCATCCACATCTACGCCCAACTAGACTTCATTGTGACAAATAATCATTTTATATGCCACTCACTGCATTCAACAACGAATGAATAACTATAGAATTGAATCCACGAAAGTTTTTGAATTATCTAGTTCCTCGCATTCAGTCATATATGTTTATAAATTGTATTGCAACATAAAAATTCGTTGAAGTTTTGAATACTAATCAAGCATAGAAATTGTAAGAAAGTTTTGTTACTAAACAGTCATTGCTAATGTCGGTATGGTCTCATAAATTCCACAAGATGAGTCATCGATGACATCACTTGAATTCGAGAGGACGGATTATCAGTAAATCATCAAATCTTTTCAAAGGAGACAATAGAACCACGGGACACAACAAGATCAATAATTATTTTGACGAATGTTTGGGCTTGAATTTTATGTGTTGTCATGCTGCATGATAAAATTAACGGAGGAACTTTACCGTTGATCGAGATTTTCATTGTTCTGTTTTGTGTTATTTGCCGCTTTTGCAATATTCTTTGAAAGAAGTTCCTTTACATCAAAAGAGACATGCTTGTTCACTAATATATATCGGAGTACTGTTGATTCGAAGTTCAGCTAGTTGCGAATCTAGTTTGCAACTGTAAACTTCCTCTAATGCATATTTTGATCGTGTTGTAAGCTTGGCATTTGTTGAAATATTCTTGTCATGAAATTGAACATCTGCTTAAGATTGGAGCGTCCGAGCTCAGTGCCGACGTTTTCTGTGAGTAACGTGACATTCCAGACACAAGAGGTTTATAGTCTAAAAGATCCTTAGTTCTGTTATCAGATAGCTCAAGAGTCGTTTTACTTAATTGTGAAACTTCTATGTTGTCCCCGTTGAATGTAATCTTGACCTGTATATGTGATTGGTGAAAGTCCGATCTCTATTGTTTATTTGTTTAAAGTATATACCGATGGCACGTGTGCGAAGAAGTTCGTAATCTGCGATTGTTGATTATTCATTTCTCAATTTATTTAAAAGATCCAAATATCGAAAGTCTTCAATTCGCATTTACTGGTTTCATTCAATAACGCAATTAATTTGAGATACTAGTTTCTGAGAGCATTGCATAGCTATTTGACTTTCAGGTAATCATCAAAAGAAACCTCCAAAATCACATGCTTTACTATTTTAATTATTCAACTGAGACGAGCTAATAAGCTCAGTTCTACTATACTCTCTCATCCAGTACCAAGCATTTTACATTACGCCATTCATTGTTCGGCATTGTATCGCCAGATCTGAATGTTCTTGTTTGCTTCTCTTTGTCAACTTTTCAATTTTCTCCTAAGAATGAATGAATACTTAAACCATCAATTTCGTCTGTTTCTATAGACGTTGGTGCCAGCCCAGGTCGTTCATTCCGGAGTCAGGATCCCACCGGAAACGGAATATTTCCCGGCCTCTTCCTGCCCGTTCCGGTGTATTTCCGGCCTGAAATCGCCAGAAAAACCACAGGAATATGGAAGCAGTATTCCGACCGGAAATTATCCGGACCCGGAACCTGGATATTCCGGCGACTTCCGAAAACCGGAAATTTCAAGGAAATACATCGGATCAGCCAGGAACTTACCGAAATTATGGCAAGTTCCCCCAAGATCCAACCAGATAAAAACAAAAATCCGATAAAGAAGCATTTCTGACCAGATTATTTCTGCTTCGGAAATCAGGCCTCCGCTTGAAAAACAATCACATCGAATATTAAATTCTCATTTATATCATTCCTAGATATTCAAATCATCATTTTAGAAAAAAAGACCTTTAAAGTTCTTTTGTGGGAATTTTTTTCTAAATCCTTCATTTTAAGGACTATGTCGGTGAAATGGATAGTTTACCATATTTTCATGGGTTCGCGTGAAAATTTTAGATGTGTTACTCAAAGTGTTATTGTTTTCAGTGCATTAATTTGCATTGCAAATTTCTTTGATAACAATTTTAAGTGATAGGTCATTTAACGACTTTAGAAGCGTCACTTACCTTCATTGAAGATCCGGGAGTGTCTCAAAACGCTGGTGTTTAATATGTGTGCTGGTCTTACATATATCGTTTTGGTTTAAAAAAGTCTAAAAATCTGATTTTTAGGTCTTCCCCAGGTCAATCAGAACGATCCGTAAACGGTCGTAAACGATGCAATTTCGGTGATATACGATGGTCGTGGCGGTCGATCGTTTACGAATGATCGTATACGAGATTATCACGGGTAAATACGGCAGTATTTAGGATGGTCGTTTACGGACCATTGCAAACGATACTGTAACGATCATCGCAAACAGTCCCTATTTCGATCGTATTTACCATACGGTGCCAGACCATGCGAGAAAATATTTTACTAGGGCAATAATGTTTTTTTCTTAATTCCCGTTCGAGTTGTCCCTATTATTGCTTTTTATTTTGATCCGTCTCTTCTTTTCGTAAATCACAGCGCCCTCTCTTCTATTCTGTAATATGTGCATAAATTACACCAATCACTGTATCTACGTGATAACAGTTAGAAATAATTTCCTTTTCATTCTTTGCACA
Source organism: Rotaria macrura (assembly GCA_900239685.1). NCBI lineage: Eukaryota > Metazoa > Rotifera > Eurotatoria > Philodinida > Philodinidae > Rotaria > Rotaria macrura. The sequence continues at coordinate 96,051 of OENT01000043.1, forward strand.
TTTCATTTTCGTTTAGATGATGAGGGCATGACGTCTACTAACGGTAGGTAAAAGTTATTTATATTATTTAATTTTCAAATTATTCTTTTACTTTACTTAAATTTTATGTAATTATAGATTTAATTTTTTTTTCGATTTCTCTTAATTTTTAATTTATATCTAATTTTAGATTTATTTTTATTTCAATTGTTACTTCATTTTTTAATTTTTATCGGACTTCAGATTTTATTTTTATTCTAATTTTTATTTTATTTTTGCAAACTTTTTATTTTACTTTTTTAACCTTTCATTTATTTCATCTTCATTGAAATCTATTTTTTTATTGTAATTTCTTTTATTTTTATTTTTTCAATAAATTAAATTTTTTATCTGAATCAATTTTTATCTGTTGCAAAAAATGTGGAGCGAAGTCTTAAAAAACTGCAGGAAAACAGATCGTTTACTGCCGTACACAATAGAGAATACTATCTGTATACGGCCACTGTAATTCTTCATTAACGGCCGTTTACATCCCCGTATACGGTACGGAGAAATGCGTCCGTATTACTGCCCCTGTTAAAACGGGGTAATACGGCGCCGTAACGAGCCGTATTTTCATCGTAAACGGCAGTAATTATAACGTATCCTTGTCGTCTACGACCCTAAACGACGCCGTAACGGTGTCCGTTTTACTTGACCTGGGTCTGACTAAAAATTCCCATTTTTGTGACAAAAACAATTTCGAGAGAAATGCATAGTATTTTACTTGAATGCTTTTTGTTCCCAGGGTATCTTCTGGTGTTGTTTGAGGCTTCTTAAAAAAGAAGCTAAAAGCTGGCTTCGAAATACGGAGGACTTTGGTTAGTAAGTCGGAGTATTTAGCGCTGTTTGGGAAACGGCCAGATGAGTTTTCGTGAGCTTATCGGAAACGGTCAGATCTGAGCCGTGTTCTGTCCTGATGGGAAAATGCATTTTCCGTTACCGGTATCCGGTCCGGAAACAGTCGGATCTGGACCGTATGTGGTCCGGGCTTGGAAACGGTGTTTTCCGTCGACGGATCACACATAGGAAACGGAAACCGTATCCGTGGATACGCTCCGGTGCCCGGAATTGCTAGGAAGTAAGCCGGAACCGATTTCGGAAACCCACTTCCGGAATTCGTCGGAATAACACGTTATCCGGCCGGTTCCCGTCGTACGTCTCGGACCTGGATAGTCTTTTCAATTTCACTCTAAATCAGTAGTCATTATCCGGGAAGTTAGTATGTTTTGCAACACAATTCCTATTACGTCTTCTACTCTTTTGTTCGTGCTATTGTCTTTTGATCTTGACATTTGAATACTTTTTGCCGTTTCGGTTCTTTATTCTCCGCTTGTTATTTCAAATTGGTTTTTTTTCAGGCTACAGGAGCGAGTTCGCTCATAGCCATGAGATATTGCTGACGATATCCCTTCATAAAGGGCTCTAATTAAAAAAAAGGAAGAAAAAATCACTGTGTGATCGAACAAGTCTATAAGATCGAGAAACGCTGCACCCGACTATTCCCCCTATCAGAGATGTATATATAACCATACTGATCAAAGCACAAACCGTCGGGTTGGAACAACTCATTTGCTCCAGCTCCTCCAGTCCCTCTTCCTGCAACAACAGAACCTTCTGTCGCTCCTTTGAGCCAACGCATCACTCGATTATTCCCACTATCAGACACATAGATAATCCCCAACATGTCGACGAACAGCCCTTCAGGTAACGATAACTGCGTTGTTGCATTCCCTGCACCCTGACCTCCAGCGACAACAATGCCTTCTGTAGCATTTTTGTTCCATTTGATTACACGATTGTTAGCATTGTCAGAAATATATACAGTCTGCGCTTGATCGACAAAGATGTAATAAGGATTGTTGAGCTGATTGAGATCACTACCAATCCCATGACCGCCAGCCACTAGCACTCCATTTGGGTTGCCTATTTGATATCGTCTGACGTCTCCTGCTTCTTCACTTGATACGTAGAGATATCTCTGATCATCCATAAACAATCCTGAACAATTGATGTTGTCAAAGACGATTTCTCCTTGCGTTGTACCACTGAGACGAGACCATCGTACAACTCGATGATTACCTTGATCACAAATAATCAAACTATTCGTCTCGTTGTCGATCAGTACTGTGGTTGGACCGCTTAACTGATTCAGTTCATTTCCAGTGTCTTGGGCACCAGCAACCATTTGTCCGTTCGTACCATTCTTCTTCCATTGCATGACACGATCGTTGCCACTGTCAACAACGACAACCGTTTGATGATCGTCAACAGCAATGCCAAAGTTACTGCTCAATTGATTCGTGCCATCGCCATTTCCATTACCTCCGGCAACAGTCACTCCTATCGGCCCTAAAAACGATACGACATTAAACGAAACTTTATTCTCAGTTCAATTTTTCAAAAATCTTTTGCAGGATTAACAAATCGATAAGTATTTAACACCAAAGTCATATTGAAGTAAGAAGGGGTCCGGCTTTGAAAATAAGCATATTATTCTACACTCCCGGGGTTTATTATTTTGTGTGAAAAACTATCTAAATCGAATGTCGCAAGGTAAAGGAATAGAAATTTGGAGCTCCCTACTTTGGCACTGACATATGTAATGATATATGTTCTAGCAAACGTCAACAATTGAGATAGACTCCTAAGAAACACTATTTTATCCTCACACATGATGACAGTCATAATTTCAAGAGTAACATCCACTTTAGCACAAGCATGATAATTACTCTTCATTTTTCTCCTGCATACACTACAGTAAAGTGTGCTTCATCTCCTAAGATCGTCAACATACATGTATGGTAGAACAAAATTCATTAGCTGGAAAGTATAGCGATTTATTCGTTTGTTAGCGTCCATGATAAAATCACTTGGACACTCACTTAGAATTCTATTGCGCCTTCTAGTCTAATTGGCTTAGGACAACTGCCCGGATAGCAGGAGATGTGGGTTCGATTCCCACGAAGGTCAGCTTTTTCCTTTCCTTTCCTTTCCTTTCATTCTTTCACTGCATGTCAAAAAAGAAGCTTACATCGTTGATTTGCAATTCAATCAGCTCGATCGTGTTTCACTTCTGAATCACACAGGAATTAATCTAACAATTCCTTACAGGAGTATGTAGTATTCTACATTTCTCAAGCAAGCCATTGAGATTTTATACGGAGTAACAGTAGATAATTTTATTATTTTTTTGCAAGAGATAATGCACAAGTTTGTGATCACAAGTCATTTTATATTTGAATTTTGATTGTCAACCATGGAAAGTTGCACAAAATATGTCTCATTGATTCAATATCCTTATTGATAGAAAGTATTGCTGTTTAATGATTGTTTTCTGTCTGTTACTATGCTGATCAAAATCCATCACAATGATGAGAGAAATTTCGATTTTTCTAATGACCATTAATTATCAGCTTTTAGAAAATGATTGAACATCGATGAAAAGTTCAGAACCTTCATGAATATTCGATCTTTTCATAATCCATTAAAATCTAATTTTGCACGTGAACTTCCATCATATGAAGTCCGACAATCTAAGTAAACAATGCACGACACTTTTAACTTTTAACATGAAAATCTGTCAAGTAATTAGCAATATCCGTATCCATCGTTGATGTTAAGGATACAACATGAGAAACTAAAATCTTTAGCGATGGACATTTACAACTACTGTGCACGGTAATTATGAACCAGTGATGGGACCGGTTCGGTTTGAAATTTTCGGAATATTCTGTCGGTTTTGTTTGGTTCGGTTCGGTTCGGTTCCACGTATTCGGAACCGAAGTCTTTTAGAAATTTATTTTCATACATTTGTTAACCTGTAGATTATAAGTGAATAAGCAAAGCATATCTACATTATCTGATGGTATATAAATGAATGTACTAATTGGAAGGCTTACTAATTCATCATTCATTTTATTTATTTTATTCAACAATATTATGAGGCTGCCAACCTCGTTGGAAAGGTCATCATTATGAAAACTTAATTTAGACTAAAGAAAATTACATAATATATAGAAGAATTTTTATCTCTCTTTCTCTTCTGCACATTGCACTACGGATGGGAGAAATTCGTTTCGTCGGTGCGATGTTCATAACAGAACGAAAAATAAAAATAAGAATAGACATCGTTGTGTGTATTATGTGTAATTCTCTTTCATGTAAAATTAGTGCTGATAATGACTTTTTGAAAAAGATCGAAAGCTTCACAATATTTTAGAATAAAATAACTAAAATGATTGATGAGTTAGTTTACTTCGAAGATAGTACAGCACATTCTTATGATTGAACCAACTGCGTCAAAAACCTTCAGGCATGACTCATGGGTAATAGTTCTGTTCATCGCTCAGTAAACACTTTTACAGACAACATTTCAGAAGGAAGCACGTATATATTATAATATTAATTGATTATCAATTAGTATTACTTTTTAGTTCCCAAATAAATATCTCTCTGCTTTGAATTTTAAAATAATCTTTAACATACAGCAAGGAAGTTAGGAAAAAGTATCTAATTAATATTTAAAAATGGATAACTTTACTGAGATTTTCAGACCTTTCCAATTTAGACAGTCATTGTGGTTATTGCGTCTCAAACTGTAAAAGACGATATAAAATTTAGAATTTTGACAAAATCATTATATTTTGAAGGACAACTGTTTCCTTTTTAATAGATGTATTTCCCATCATCATTAAGTTACTATTTTCAAGTGCTTCACCAATCCGAAACGATATACTAAAAAGAATAAGGAAAAAAACCTGGAAAGTTTAACATATTTAGATTATTTCTCAAACTTAGGTTACATGACATTTTCGCACAACGTTATTCAATGAACAATGACCTGCTATAGCTGAAACAAATTCTACTCTTTGTACTGAGCGATGAAAAAACATCAAATGATTCGTTCTTCATTAAGAAAGAAATTGGCTATCTACTAAAAATACACTGAAGTCTTTTCTGATTGAAAAATATTTCTAAAAAAAGAGAAAATACTTATGTTATAAAAAACTGTTTGCAGCTCAGCTTTCTAAGTCAGTCTTGGAACCTACCGAAAGTGTTTTAATCACGCCATCAATAAATTGTTATAAACGTGAATATCTTTTAAAAAAAGAGCGGAAATCGCAAAATTTTTTAATCTTTTAATCGGTTCGGTTCGAAAAAAATACGAAGTATTCCTATCACTGTTGTGAGTACTATATCGCCCCTGCTGCAGTATTATTCACATTTTCTTTTTTTATAAAATACTGTCTTTATTGCAGTACTGAAAGGTAGGTAGAACTTTTCGGATCCTATAGCCTCTTTGAAAATTTGAGTACATGATAAAAACAACATAAAATAGGACCACGTTGTGCTAATGGCTGGTTTCTTACTCACTAAGTGATGTGGATGGATTTCGATAGAAATCCTGATAGGTGCTCTCATCAGTACCACAGTTGAAAAAGTGGACAGAAGCAATGTCCACTATTTTGGTGGCTAATAACTTGATATTCTGTGTGATTACATATCTCAGGTGATACACTTATCTTAGCTTCTTTTACTTGTGAGACTTCTGAAAAGTAGATGCTTTGATGATTTTTTTTACAATGAAAATTCCTTAACCACCTTCGGTTATGTTGAAAGTTGTATTACAACGCTTGAATCTTCTAATAAGACAAAAGAAAATTTTCAAAAAACTTGATCTGAAATTCCTTTGAGTGTCATATGTACTAATGACATGGAAAGCTTTTTAATCTTGTGTGACTATCGAAAAATATTGGGTATCGGTATGAGTTAAATCTGGATAAACATAGACTTGCATTCTCTTCGTAAAAATTGTTGATTTTCATATTTCATCACATTTTTTTATTACCCAATAGTGAGATTATATTAGTTTCAGTAGGAAAGACTTGAGCAAAAGAGTACTATGCACTGTAAAAAATACGTGCAGAATAATAAAACCTTCAAAAGGGTTGATGAATTTCATAAACGCTTTCATATACCCTTTTAGGGTTTATTAATCTCATAAACTCTTTCATATACCCTTTGAGTTCATAAACCCTACGAAGGGTATATTTACGTTGCATTTTCATAAACACTTTAGGGTATATGAGCAGTAATATATCCTAAAAAGGTACATTAACTTCATAAACCCTTCGAATGAGGGTTTNAAACCCTCATTCGAAGGGTTTATGAAGTTAATGTACCTTTTTAGGATATATTACTGCTCATATACCCTAAAGTGTTTATGAAAATGCAACGTAAATATACCCTTCGTAGGGTTTATGAACTCAAAGGGTATATGAAAGAGTTTATGAGATTAATAAACCCTAAAAGGGTATATGAAAGCGTTTATGAAATTCATCAACCCTTTTGAAGGTTTTATTATTCTGCACGTATTTTTTACAGTGTGCTTAGCCTCAACTTCACATCGAAATCTTTTGAAATTTTCGTTAATTCTTCGTTTTGTCTTCACCTATGATGATTGAGACTCACATTTTGTACTAACGAGTATTCAGGGAAATTCGTCTAAATCACTTTATATAATTATAGGAGTTCATAGCTAAGATTCTGATTAGAATATACTATCAAAATTCAACATAAAATTGTGTGTCATAATCACTTAAAGTCTACATGGAGCCTAATTGTGCAGAGTTTCGATGAATATGAATGGGAACTCAATTTTCTGACAAGTATATCATGTGCCACTCGACCAATCGACCCATTAAACATGTAAATCACTTTTTTATTTTATAGAGCGTGTGAGTACACGGCTGTATCCTTCCAAGAGTTCCGATTGAATTTTTAGATGCTTTGAGGGATTTTCACGTATGATCGAAAAACGAAATATAGCACGGTTATACCACTTCCATCCAGTTAGAGCTATGCTAATGAGGGTTGGATCTGAAAAATTATGCAGGTGCTATTGCTAATTACGTGAAAACTGTTTTTATTGGTTTACTTGATCGGGACACTGCTTCATCATTCTTCAATCCATCTTCTAGCATTGTAAAGAGAAAGTCATTCTTATAGGATGTTAGTGATATTTAGTTATTGATCTTTTATCAACAAATTTGATCCAATTCAGTATTGCTACTGGGATATTTTATCGCTTTTTTTAATCTCTGGTGACCTTCATAGACAGCTACCAAGTTTGTAAGATAGAATTCGGGATTTGAGTCAGAATTTCTTTTGTATACATGTCAACCCTGCTTGTAAGACTTGTTTCATCAAGCAGATCACTCGTAAGAGAAAAGCTAGAAGAGTATGTCTTTATTCATTTAGGTGCGGAAATCTCATATATTAATTTGCTCTTCTACTTGTGCACTGAGCTCCTTGTTCCCGAACGAAAGTATTTATGGATTTTGAATCTTCATTAAAAGGTTTCCCATGTTCGTTTATTTCAGTTTCTTTTTCTATGAGCAAGTAAAAGGAAAGATGAAACACCGTGTTTTACATCTATTATCTTATCGAAGAGAGCAAAGTGCATCTCTTCTTCTATTCTAGCATGGAAGAAAAACGAAGTTATTGACATGATAAATAATAAAAGGATTAAAAGTTTTATAGAGATTATAGTCAGAAATCAAGCCTCTTTCATTAGTACATTCACATTAGTTACAGTTCACATCTTTCTAAGTTGATATTTCAACTTTTGTTGCTTGAAAGAAATTCAAATTACTATCATTTTTGTCTTTCATCAACCACTCGATTTGGTAATAGACTTTCTCATTTTTCCTCAAATGTAATCATTTAGTGAAATTTTATGACACGTCACCACCGCTTTAGAATCGGTGTCATTCGAGAAAGGAATTCTACGACATGATTTCCTAAATTAATGTTTCAAAGAAATACTTTCAACATGAATATTACTTTACGACGATAATATATCATTGCTTATTTATTTCTACGTTCTACAGAAGAGCGTTGCAGGTATTGTGCAACGCCTATAAGTCTAGGAGCTGTGAAATATCTTTCGAAGCATTTAAAAACTTATGATCAGCACTTGTGGGGTATGGTCAACTGCTCGTTTTATAATTCAGAAAGAGACTTCAAAAACATACCCGGTATGCTAGTGTTGGTACTAATGAAGTTAGAGCTGCCAATTCTTGAACCTAAAACAGCGCCGAGAATGACTGCCACAGAAATCAATATAGCTATCAACAACCAGATTGAAATGAAGAATTTCCTAGTTTGATACCAGTGATGTCTAGAACTAGTTTTGTGAAAGAGTCTCACCAAAAGAAGTTTCATGGAGACAAAGCAGGCTTACTCTTTTTTCGACGTATTCCCATAAATCTGTGCATCTAAAAAGACAAGTTATTAAATTTTAAATAAACTATTAAACATTTTCCAAATACTTTCAAATGGAAGCTCAAGCAGTGTTTCAGTCGGCACTACCTGCGTCAATTGAATGATGCGTAGATCACCTGAAGGAGGTAGTTCTCCTTTCAATTTCAAATAAGTTCCTGGTAACAGCAACATTTCGTCTTCAGTTCCAAACATTGAATGCTCCTTGATATTACGGGCATTAATAGCCTCGATGTTAAAGAGAGTTCTCTCGCCCGTATCTCCCAAATATGCAGGGCTCTTTAATACATCAAGTTTTGTTGTGCATGACGAAAACGCCCACCATATCACGCCACTATCTTCCGAATAGCTTTCGTTAGTCCAGCACTTAATTCCACGCCAAATGGTGCTCTGAGGCTCAATCGGTAACTTAGCTAGAGCTGTGAGAAGTAGTTTGAGATATTTGAACCATGGTCTCAAAGCATCTCGAGGAGATGTCCTGAGAGTAAGATTCAGAACAGCATAAAGGCTATTTCTTGGTTCCGGCCATTCCATCGTGTAGAGGCGAATCGCAGCTGATTCTTCACGAGGCAGATCATGGGCTGGTTGTGCTGGAGTGTGTTGCAAAATATATGTAACGTAGCGATGTATATCAAAAACGATGTCAACTAACGGCTCACATGCCTCAACAAGTGAGGTTAGTGGTTCCTGGGCATAGCCAATAATCGGATCACGCGCTGTCGAAACATAGGGGCCATCTTCTAGTATTCGAGCATTTCTACGCGAAATACTGATTTCAGTCACTTCAGTCATATTCAATAACTATTTGTTTTGTTGCTGAAGATCTCAACAACTTTACTAACCATATCAAATTTTTCTTATCTGAAAGAAGCAAATAAATGAATAACCAATGATTAATTATTCCGCCAATGCTTTTATAAAGACATATTTTTAAAGGACATATCTCCCATCTACATGAAACAAAAAAATATGAGCATTAGGAAATATACTTATGACGGTAACAATTACAGACAAAGTAGACTTGGAGACAAATAACTTAGGGAAAAATGCTTTACATCATCCGATAGTATGTGCCATGAAAGCGGGACCTTTTCATTAATTACGCTAGAACTCAGAATAGCTACAAATGAATTGTCAACATCCTGAAAAACCTGTTCGAAGTATCATACGGTCCATGATATTTGTTTAAAGTTTTGAAGCGCATAAGAAAACTCTCTTTAATTAAGTAAGCGATTCTTTTTTGTATTTCAGCTATTCTTTCCAGTCATCAATGGAACGAAAGACATGAGATGAAACTGACAAAGTGCTATCACTCTAAAGGATAGTATTTCAACGATCACCGAGTCCTATCATTTGAGGAAAAAACGAAGATAAACTAACTGGGGCATGAGGGCCGTCTACCACGAAAACAAAACTATTCAGAACGAGCCATACACAATACACAGAAAAATAGTATCGCATGACTTGCACGACAATGATTTATGAGCAATCAATGTCGATATTAGGACACAACAATATGAGCCCGCCACTGCAACTAATCCTAGATGAGATATTATCGATGTACAGAAAAACTAGTTAGCGAAGCTCCGCTTGGGTTAAAATGTGGAACTCACATATCTATTGATTCTTAATGCTAATAGACAATACAAAAAATGTAATACCACGAAGCGTTTGCATCGTCTTTCTCTGATGGGCGCGCAATTTTTTATCATTGTTACTATTCGCTCGTTAGTTAACACATTTCGTTGTTCATTTTTTTTAATTTTACATTTTTCTTGTTATAAGCATGGAAGTAAGCGGTAAACAATGCTCCGATATAAAACGATAATATAATGCTGGTTGCTATGTTCTCTAGACTGAAAGGATATGGTCTGGAAACCGTAATTCACCTGTGGCTGTCTTTCTGTCTGTTTGTAACAAATACAGAAACAACCACTTCTGTGGTACAAATGCTCATTTCTATGCCATAAATGACCATTTCTGTGGCACAAATGAGCATAGGGTTGGTACGAGTCTCCATATGATTGGTGCAAGTGCAAAGCACCACAGCCCCAGTACCAGTAACTATATCAATCGTAGAAATGACCATAGAAATTGTACAAATAGTCGTCACAATGGTACGAGTCAAAATTTCGGTAATACAATTACCCACAGGTATGGTTTTAGAACCCTGGTGTTGACACCTGAGATACATTGTTACGGATGTACGTCAGATTTTTGTTCACTGATGTCGCCTCTATGGTCACTGGCCACAGAGGTGGTACCATTTATGCAGTATTAGAAGTCGTTATGGACTCGGTCTAAATAAGGATAAATATGAGAGAAAGGATCACAATAATAGACCAAATGGGCAGAAGTTATAATCTGAAGTGAACACAAAAGAAACTCTAAATAATTACAAATGCGACACACCCGACCGGTGACATTATAATAATATGGTTGAAATACGTTAAACTGTACTCGAGATGATCATAAAAATGTTTCTTCCAGCAGTAGATGTGCTGTGGAGGACTTCCTACGGGGTCAAAAACTTGACAAATATGAGCATACTGATCACATTTGTCATCATGTGCATCGATTCATTGTTGTGACCATTGGTACTATATTCATGGGAGTTTTCGCAAAGGTTTTCTTCTGTGAAGAACATCTGTGATCCTTCAAACTTCCTCCGTGGTCTTTTCAGTCATAGTTACCATGTAATTATTTGATTATTCAGACAGTCGGGCACACTTGAAATTCTATTTCTACGCCAGCACCTCAATTCAGGGTCAAGTGAATCGATTCTCGATGAACCTTACTTGTGAATTCATGGGAAGGAAACGTCGAATAACTCCCTCACAGTGGCCGAGCCCAAGTAGGATGTGCCTCCTATGGTATTTCAAGGCTCCCATCGTAAAATCTCTAAATCCGGTGAGTTAGTAACTAGGTGACACCTAACCCACCGCTTCCTCACCTGTGAAAACCTTCAAGCCCCCTTACATGATTTTCGAAACACGTTTCTGATCGACTTGAGGACTTGAGATTCCTGCCCCCATTCCGAAACCCTAGTTTGGCTGCTGCTCATCTTCCTGTTTCGCTGTGCTTTTGTGCCTTTTCTCATTCAATTTCGTTAAAACATTTTCATTTTCGCCTTGTTTTTGCCTCTTTTTCGCTTGTTTGACTCCCTCCGTGTTGCGTATGAACTTATCCGCTCGTTTCTTGGAAACTGCAGGATCGTATTCTGACACAAACAATTAATTTTCTCTCAAGTTGAGACATTTCCAGTCGTAACCCCTATCAGTCTAGGGCCAGTGAATACAGTTTCGATGTCGATGAACATTAATTCTTTGTATTGGATTAATAAATTGGTTTCCATGGTCTTTAATGGTGAGGGGGGGGGTCGAGTCGGGCGTCTGTAACCAGGGGAGCATAAAAAATCTCACTCTTAAACTTCCACTGCTTATTTTTTCGAAATCATATGTGAGTTCCACAGAAATAAAGATAAAATAGCTAATACTATCCGCGAAGTACTGGCGCACTTTCTCGAGTTATTGGAAACGTCTTCATTAGCAAATCCCTGCAGTTTGATTCAATTAAACTGAATTAAACTTCAAAATCAAAAAATGTATCACCATCAACCCAAATTCGCATGAATTGCATGATTCATCAAGTGTTACTTATGAAATATAAGCCGATTATGAGTTTAAAAAATGCAAAAAATTGGCTGTATCTAAATAAACACGTCTGCTATTCAAGAACAGCACGACAAAATACACGCAGTACATTTTGCCGAATAAGAAATATATTTTCTATTTCGGATCATGAAGAATTCATTCTTCAACAAAGCAGATACTTAACTAGACTTAACGTCCACTAATTCTTTAGCTTGTCTCTTGTGTACTTATTTCTTCGGGCTCGCTATATCCACTCATCACGTCACAGACACATAGATACAAGTGAACTTTCATTTCTAAAACCTTTTCTTTCAACTTATGAAAAATCATACATTGACCATGCTGAATAGAACAGAAATAAAGAAGAGCTATTAGGGGACTCATTACCAGACGATATCTTGAAATACTATGCAACTTTTGCTTCTAGTCACAAGGAGATTGCTGCATGTTATTCTATGTATCTCTGAATACAATCGTCCACTTTATTATTCATTGACATTCTAGAAATATACTACGGGAGTAGTTAATGTATTGTGACAAGTTGCTACTGATAGATGGTCTGCTATCATATGTCAACATCGTCTCCCACGAACGACATGGTTTGTGATGTTCATTAAAGAGCATATGTTACAGTTTACGGATGCCTACACAAGTTATCTATCTAGGTTTCGAGGGAGCCCACCTGTTTATTGCTTTATACCCCAAAAGTGCTTTTGGATGGTTTTTCAGAAACGATCTATCTTCTGTCCAACAAAACTATGAAGGATTACTACAGCTCAATAGCAAAGTTCTGCAGGATTCAGTCGAACTAATTAAAAGCACACTGATTTCATCATCCAAGAACCTGTATTCGTCAGCCGGGTCAAATAAAATTTTAAATGATACTATATACCAGTTGCAACTTCAGTTTTAAACAGATCTTGATCAGATTGAATCACGCTTCTGCGTTTCGGCGCAAATTTTCTCAATCTGGATATATGTCAAAGTTATGCTTCTTATGTCTTAAAGTGATATTATCTTAAATATCGTAATTAAAATAGGAGAATCAATGAGCAACGGTATTTTACCACTAAGTTTTAATCAATAACAAAAATCACCGAAAAGAGCATGTTTAGACATTTTCTTAGTGTTTGTGTATTTGATTCTCGGTACCGTATGATAAATGTGTTTTTTTGTACATCACACAAATTCCAATTATATCTTTTTACTATTTTGTTGCGTGCCTTGCATCAAAATATTTATTTTAAATGAATATTCATCTGACAATGCCTATTTTACCTTAGCAAATCATTGCGATTACTGAATCTATATTATCTAAACAAAATCAAATCATAGTTTGCCATAGTATAATCTATTACATTTGTGTATATATTTGAATTTTTCATTGCTTCTGTCAAATCATTTGTAGAGATAAAATGAATAATTACTTGAAGAAGTTTTGCGACGCACAATGCAACGGCAGTTGATTCAATTTTTGATGCTTGAAGAATATTTCACTAGTGTAAAATACTACTACATAATACATAGTCCTACTTGATTTCCAGTCCATCGTAACAGGTGCTGATGTAAAATCTTTCAGCAAAATGTACACAGAATTCGAATGCTAACGCATAATATGGCTGTACCAAGGCTATACTAAAGAGTTGTTAATCTGTTTCAATTTCGCTATCAAGATGAGCCACGGGCATAAGAAACAGCTAAAAGTCTAGGGCTTTCACTTCACGTATGGAAACAATATTTTTACAACTATACAGTGCTAAATGAAAAAACTATACCAAAGGCTTGCGTAACTAAAACTTAACGATGGCAACAAAAATATTTACGTGTCATTTTACTATTTTTTGTGATCTGCACAAAAACTACGATTTAATTTTCTGTGATTCATATCTGTTATCTAAACTCGTGCTGAGAAATGCTTCTGGATCCTATGATTACTTCACTCTTTGATTCATGTTTTGATACTATTATAGGCAAGTAGATGCAGCACTGAACAATATAATTTAACCCTAGACATCCCCGATATCTAACGAGTAGATAATTCGGTAAAAGAAGTTATCACTTTAATTGTGAGTTCGGATATATCTGTACAGGATCTTGAAATAAGGAAATTGATGATTATACTGGAATGTTGATTGATGCTGTCTCTTAGACTACATTTGTTTTACATATTGTTTCTTATTATTATCAATATGAATCAAGCATCGAATAATTAGTTATCTTAGAGAAAATGGATGGCACTAATAGAGCAGAAATAAAATAATATTTTGCACTGTGCATATTCCATAATTTTTTGTAGCACTTGAATCGAAGTATGTAATGGGACATAAATCCTTTATTACTTCGCCACATGCACCGGTACGGTACTCTTTTCATCTGACATTGCTGTGAAAACTGTTGCCTTCCAGGCCAGCAGTACAGAAACATGTCGACTCAGCCCACACTATCTTGAAGGGTAGAGTTAAAATAAGCCTGTTCACGAATTGGCTGTTTGTGGATGAAGATAATAATTTCATTCACAACCTTTACTCTAATAAAACTTACACGCGTCTACTTTTAGAAGCCTTTTCTTCGTTTCTCAATTCAATTTGTAAATTTAAATGAAAAAACGTAGCCGAGTAAATAAAACATATTGCACGAAGAGGAAATCATCGACTGAAATGTTTGTCAGGATACAAAAAAAATCTGTCAGCTTTCCACAAAACTTTCGCTTTTGTCCCCAAATCGGCCCTAATTCGAAGCGTTGGGAACATCATTTTGCATACGCGGAATAGATCATCACATATGGCATATAAAAAAATTGCACTTGACTAGTTTACATATATATTCTACATCGAAAGACTCTCGTAGCTAAGTCTGCATATAATTTTCTTTCTACGAATAAAATAAAATTTGTTACAGAAAACTTCGATTTTTTAATATCTCTAGATAGTATTGATGTTTAGCTCACAATCCTACATCGAATGATATATCCATTGTAAGGGATACAAAACAAAAATCTCTAAGCGGGGCCCAAGCTGGAGGTGCAGGTTGAATGAGTTTTTGAAACCTGAGTCGCGAAAAATGTTCCCCCGTGTTTGGTTTGATATAGCAATGTGCCTTCAGCTTGAAAAACATGGCATTAAAAAAACATTTTAAGGCCCCTTGTTCCTTTTCCGAGGAATCAAGCCTTTGTCTGAAAGCATTCCCTATTTTGCTATCATTGTATTAACATGCTTCTAATCTTGCAACAGATCTTCGTATGTATTTTTGAAAAACGTTAGAAAGTTCGCACTTCTCAATACCTCAAGTTTTTTGTTGAATTCCATTCTAGAGCTGTGTTCAAGAAAAATCTGAATAAATGTGTAATGCACAACTGTATCCTACACCTATTAGAGAACCAGTTCATCGAAAACGAACAAGTCTCATACTGTCGTAGCATACTGAAAATGGTATTTTTTCTGTCGAATTTCATACAAAGAGACCCTGCACGATTGTTTCATGCCAGAAATCGCTTAGTAAATAATATATGGTCTTAATAGAATGATCCAGTGTCCAAATTCTACCCTCCATTAATATCATTGGTATGCAGATATAAGGGCACCAGAAAATATCGAAGCAACGTCTTGTAGAATGGAAATCAAGCCATCTTTTAGCGTGTATATATCATTCCCTGATTAATTCCCAATATATCTAAAATTTAGGGATGAGACTAAGTCATCACAATTTTATCCATAGACGCACCTTTTTCATGAGTTATGTTTACTCGTGCTGCTGCTTTTGTACTTACTGACAAACGAATAAAAGGTTTTTCGTGATCAGTTTTCATTGAATACTGTATTTGAAAATTGTGAAAGTTCTTCCATTTGAAGAATAAACAACTTATCATTAGTTTTGAAATTGTATATATCGATTATAGTCAAGGGAATATATCCAACATGCCGCACTTCAGTATAATTCCTGTACTTCTGGACTATGTCATAACTATCCTTCAGAAATTTTTAGCTGCTTCAAGCCTACTATCAACCTATGATGCTGTATAATATTAAAAGTACAGTCCATGTAAGTCTCTCTGACAATAGAGCCCACATACTTTGTTTTACTTTACGTTTGAAATGCGATAAAGTATTTGGGCTTAATTCTCATTGAAACTTACATAGGCTATACTTTCGCTAATATACCGTAACATAGGTTGGTAATAGACTGGAAATAGCTAAAACGTTTGGAAGGACAGCTATAGCATAGTCTGGAAGTACAGGAAGTATGCTAAAGTGCGGCATTGTCGCTTTACCCCTTGATTATAGTACGATTCATAATTTGTATTGTCATGGTTTTAGTGAAAGTTTATTGTTCTCAATGTCAATCTTTTGGGTGTATTTCTCGTTAAAATTAGCTGATCTGTAGGAACTTCCTCAATTGTTATCATCAATCTCATATTCAGGATGTTAGGAATCAGATCAGTCCTGGAATCATGCGTTTCATCATTAAAACGTTTCATTTCTAGGTTCGACTTCTTTTATTCATAGGTCTTCTTGATGTTGTAATGTACATGTCAAAAATTTTTTATTTTAACAGCAGCGAACAGACATGTCGTTGCACAATATGATAAAGAGAGACTACCGAAAATAGCAGAATTAACTTTTGCAGATAACTAGCAAAAGTAAATTCCGTATAGACTAAGTCTATGTTGGAAAATATTTCATATTGTGCAATTACGATTTCTACCACTATTTCATAGTGTCTGCCTAGGTCAAAGACGTACAGGGGAACCGACCGGATCTAGTGTTATTCCCAAGATTTTCGGAAGCGGCTTTCCGAAATTCACTCTGGCTTCCGGTTCCGGCTCACTTTCCATCGATTCCGGGCAACGGAGCGTAAACACGGATACGGTTTCCGTTTCCTACACGGGTAACATCGGCAGAAAAGACCGTTTCTAAACCCGAACCACATTCGGTCCGGATCCAACCGTTTCCGCTAGGCTCACGAAAACTTAAATGGTCGTTCTCCAATTAGCACTAAACACTCCGACTTAGTAAGAAAACCTTTCCGTCTTTAGAAGCACACTTTTGACTTTTTTTAAAAGCCTTGGAAAAGCCCAGAAGATTCATGGGGAACAAATAAACTTCGCGTCAAACACTATGCATTTTTCTTGAAAATTTGTTTGTCTCTAAATTGGCAATTCTTGGTAGGAAGATCTAAAAATCAGAATTTTTTACTTTTCCAAACTGAAAACGCTATCTGTAAGCACAGCACACATGTTAAACACCACCGTTTTGAGACTTTGCTGAACCTTCAATCAGGATAATTGATGCTTCAAAGGTCTCAAAATGGCCTACCATATAAACTTTTTTCAAAGAGACTTAAAATGCACAATAATGCACTCAAAACAAAAACACTCACTAACTCATTTTAAATTTTCCCGCAAATTCATAAAAGTATGATAACGTATCCATTTGATCCACACACTCCTTAAACTGAAGTATTTAGAAAAAAAAAGACATTTCAAGGCCTTTTTTTGGTAAAATAGTGACTTTACTATGTAGAAATGATATAAATTAAAATTTTCTTCGCTCAAAAGTCTCAGAATTTGATGTTCTATCGATTCCATTGAAAAAATCTGAAAAAAATCATTAAAATGAAGGATTTACAAAAAAAAGAACTTTAAAGGCAAGGGGGAAACAGCTGATTTTCTTCATCTTAAATCAATTTTAAATCAAAAAATCACTGACTCGATTGAAATGATTATATGTGGTATCCTTGTTGTTCGAAACAACAATATAGAGAGGGACAGTTTAAATCCGATTTTCTTGATTTCTGTGATTTTTCTGGTTATCCCGATTGTTTTGATTTAAAGCAATTGATTTAAATCAGAAAAATCACGGAAATCACAGAAATCAGAACTCAGCTATTTCCCCCTTGTTTTGTAAAATACTGATTTTAGTAGGCGGGGGGGGGGGGGGGGGTTCTAAAGATGAGAATTTTGTATTTGATACGATTTTTTCTCTAGCGGAGGCAGAATTTTTCAAGCATAAATAATCTTGCACAATCTGATCAGAAGACGTTCAACTCATAGTTTTCCGTAGCTCCCCTATCGGAGTATCCTTTCTCCGCTTGGGTCCGTGCGGAACTCGCCATAGTTCCGGTATGTCCCTGAATGATCAGAGTTATTTCCATGAAATTTCTGCTTTTTGAAAGTGGCCGGAATATTCCGGTTCTGAGTACGGATAATTCCTGCCCGAATACTGCTTCTATGTTCCGATTGTTTTCCCGGTCGTTTCTGGCCGGAAATACACCAGAACGTGCAGGAAGAAGCCGGAAAATATCTCGTTTCTGGCAGTATTAGGGCTTCGGAATGAACAACCTGAGTGTATTACATAACCATACGAATGTCTTTTCGTTCTTCATTTAGTGTACAAACAGGCTGTTTCAAGCTACCGAACTACTGTATCTTACTCTATGGTGACGTCATTTATACATTATGAAAAACAAGGAGAACGAATGTATAAACGACGTCATCATAGAGTAAGATACAATAGTTCGGTAGCATGAAGCAACGTGTTTGTACACTATATGAAGAACGAAAAGACATTCGTATGGTTATGTTATACAGTTAATATGAAATATAGTGGTCGAAATTGTAATTGCACAATATGAAATATTTTCCAACATAGAGTTATTCTATACAGAATTTACTTTTGCTAGTTATCTGCAAAAGTTAATTCTGCTATTTTCGGTAGTCTCTCTTTATCAAATTGTGCAATGACATGTCTGTTCGCTGCTGTTAAAATACAAAATTATATTCATCACAATTCGCCTTTTCACACATTCAATTTTTTAATATAATGCTATTTCGATCGCTGCCATGCAAACAATAAACTATACTTACAGGTAAATTAACATTAAAATGCGAAACAAATCGTGCATATCTAACGAACATTTCGCATTAATATACCTTGGTAAATAGAAGTTGGTTTTTTCCAGTTCATTTCATTTATTATAAGTTAGTGAAGCATGACCATCCATGGAGTATATCATTTTCACACAAAAACATGTGCAGATGCATACGTTATTTTTTTTTTTAGTAACTACTTTTAGGCCAAGTTAATGACTAATCATTAGTCGATATTTATGTATCATGTTGGAAATAATATTATTGCAGGCAGCAACCACCACTATGCCAAGTAGTCTCAATAAATACTATTATATAAATTGGAAGCTCGTGAAAAATGAAGCTCATGAGTGTGATTGGTTGATTACTAATG
Organism: Rotaria macrura; assembly: GCA_900239685.1. Taxonomy (NCBI): domain Eukaryota; kingdom Metazoa; phylum Rotifera; class Eurotatoria; order Philodinida; family Philodinidae; genus Rotaria; species Rotaria macrura. The sequence goes on from OENT01000043.1 coordinate 115,246, forward strand.
CGAAAATGAGCTACGAAATTAAAGAAAGTTACAATCTTTTCGATAAAGGATGGAAACATTCAACCACAAAGCGAACGGTGACTCATAAGTTTTTCGCCTCTCCCACTGCATTGAGGTATGTTTGCGAATCATTTTCATTATAACCATTTTCGATTTGGTGAAGAGATAACATCCTATGGCTGAACAGCTGACAATTTAAAATCTCTCAAACACGGATGCCACTTTAAATTTACTATTCATTGAATTGACGAGTAAACTAAATTACCAATAGCTTACATTTACCTTCTACATGAATCTTTTCCCATAATTTACTTTTATTTTTAAAAATAAACTATTTCTCTCATAGTTATGGCTGAATCATACGGATAAGTTATTTTAAGTTTAATTTATTTTGAATATAAACTATTTTTCTCTTGTAATTATATAAATAAAATTAAAGTAAATGATTTTCTTTGATTGCAATCCTTCAGATAAAAGGCATATCTAAGTCGTAACAAGAGTTTTCTATCATTCGTGTGTTGTAGAATACTTTTGTCTTACCAAATTTTCCTAATAATAGTGCCACCACCCACGGAAAAAAATTCGATACAAAAACGCTGTTATTTGCGATTTTGAAAACCGCGTTTTGTAACGGTATTTCGAAACGTGGGAGTCAGACCGTTTATTCGCCTCTCCAAAAAACAGTTAAAACCGCGGTGTTTTGAAGACGCGGTAGAACGCGTTTTTAAAAAACCGCATGAACGGTATGACTCCCGCAGTTTTTGAAAACCGCTAAATACCGGGATTTCTTCACACCACAGTACAGAGCGGTTTTTTAAGATGTACTCAAGCTGTGACAAAAAATTAACCAAAATTATTTACACTTTCATAGTATTGCTTACTAACTTCTTGGTACAGGTAATTTCTATAGGAAACTGTCATTACTGCTCGTTTTTCACTTAGTCGCCCAGGATGCAATCTAATTATATATTTTTTATTTAGTTTTGGTAGAGGCTGGATTCGAACACTAATTTTTCTCATATACCTATACTTCTCTAAGTTCGCATATGACTATACAAACCACTGGAACACATTCGTGCACACAAATCTATCAGCGAATCTGCCTTATAAACTGATTGAGCAGGGGAAAACTGATTTCTGATTTTGTGAATTTTTTTTGAAAATTTTTAATTGATTAGTTACAAACAGTGAAACTGGAAAAATCAACAAAAAAATTAAAAAATCACAGAAATCAGAAAAAAATTAAATCAGGAAAATCAAAAAACTCTTGTTTAAGCTGTTTAACCCACCCTTGATTTAAATTTTGAACAGCAAGGATACAAAACTTTATATCGTTGATCGAATCATTAACGTTTTGTTGAATTTTTTAATTTTACAATTAATAAAGAATAAAAAAAATCATCTGTTCCCGGCTTCACCGCCAGCATTTTGCACTGATTCCCTCTCAAATGAGATCCACTTTACGAAAAAAAAATTCTTTAATACAATTAAACGACATACTCTCCTGGCCCAGAAACTCAATATGGAGTCTTTTTTCTCAATTGTACATTTTATTTCGCCGTCAAGTTTTATTTTAAAAAAACTTTGCTTTCCCAAAATACATTTCACATAAGAGGTACTCATTTGTGGCTACAGTTAAAACGATATTAACAGTATTTCATGCGATCTGAAACTGCCAGGTTGGATGCCAAAGTTAAAATTGCGATAATCTCCGTGTCGGACAATCCAGACTAACCGCGTTGTCGAAAATCGTCATTATAATGGTATTCGCTGCAGTTCTCAAAATCGCTTCTAACCGCAGTTAACCGCATGTTTTTCAGTGACACGGCAATTTTCTTGGAATAACCGCAGTTGATCGCGGTTTTCCCCTAAACATTTTCTTGTGGGTAGGGATGAAAGTCCAACATATTATAATGACATTTTTTAGCAGTTGAAGATTATATCAACACAAGGAAATCGACGTTAATATATTGAACATTGCATAGTGGCTAATGGCGCAGCTGGTAAGATATGCTTCTATCTTAATTTTTTAATTATTTCAACGTTCTATACTTAGGTATAACCAGTGCGCAAAAGGAAAGTTTTCCTCATGCACGACGTCTTATAGGTGTGGCTGGGTGGATGTGGGTGTGATTACTAATGTCGTTCGAGACGATTTGTACATACACACGCACAACCTCTGCTTGTATAGTTCCACGAGAGCATTGTGAGTCTGTTCTCAGCGAGTTCAGAAGCATTTTTCGGGGAAAATGTTCGAATTTTAGCATGAATTAGCGAGTTACTGCGGAATGGAAGTATGTGAATGAACTGAAAAGGCGTGCATTCGATTGAGCTCTTCTAGGTCTATGTGAAAATCTGCATGAGAGCGTTGGAAATATGTTCTGGGTGAATCGTGCCAGCTGGTAGGAAAATTGACAGTTTTTTCCTGTTTGTTTGGTTTTATTTTGGATTTTCTACGAATCCGAAATTGTTTTCGAGTCTTGACACTTGCATCAAATAGAACGTATCGAGCTCTACTTGGAAAGTTTGGCGAGAATCCTGCTGCAAAATGCTCGAATCTCTCACTAGGATATCCGACTTGCGGAAAAATCACTTTTTATGTACGAATAAAAACACGAGTGAAAATATTGATTCAATGCTTCAATTTTATCTTGAAGAATACTCTAGATGTAATTTTATTGTTATGAAACTTGGTATAAAGTGTGGAAAATGTGTGAAAATAAACTATAAGAATAAGTAATGACTTTTTAGATGTTATTCTCTTTTTTGCCACTGCTTATATTTCTTTGAACAAAGTGAATGACAGATGATTTTTCAAGTTAATAAATTAACTTGATAATATCTCTTCATCAACTAGTTAGGGACGAATTTACTAATTAATGATGGTCCCAGGTGGAGGCAAACCGTTTTCACAACAAAGATTTATTGATTTCGTATCATTGCTTTTTCAAATATATAATTGACCGAGAGACAAACTCATTATATTAGTTTAGAATAGGAAGAAGTCAGAATATCCATTTTTAAGAATGAACTCTTCGCTTCAAACCTTTTTTCGTATGATCGTTATTAATATTCATCATGGAAAATGATTCTTGTAAATTTTTATATCTTGATGTGATGTTCGAGAAACAATTTATAGGGTACACCAACATGAGATTTTTCGTTTCGTTTTGTTTTAGCGTTGCATAACAAATTTTTGCTTCTACCTTGAATATGTAAGAAGAAATATCACAACCAAACGATTAAAACTATAGTAACGGAAACAGTCTGTATGACTCGTCATTTTAGTAGGGTATCTTTATACCCGTTGTAATGAGACTTTGAATATTCATGTTTCAACTGGTAAACAAACTGAAGAAAATAGATATCCTATTTAGTTTTTCACTAGTATTTTCTACTCGAATAATTTATTTATGAAACGACTAATTGAAAATATTTTTTTTAATTATAGATGTAGTAATAAGACTCGCTTGGTAGCAGAAAGTCTCATCATGACTGAATGCATTGAAAAACATCAAGACATTAACCTGCTTACGGCCATACCACGTTGAATACACCAGTTCTCGTCCGATCACTGAAGTTAAGCAACGTCGGGCTCGGTTAGTACTTGGATGGGTGACCGCCTGGGAATACCGAGTGTCGTAAGCTTTTTATTTTTTCGTCAGTCAAACGATTGCAATACTACTATGCATTTCAGTATACTTTCAAATGTTTCCAAATCTTTTACAATTAATACATAGAAATGATCGGAAATAGATTGTAACTATTTTAAAATATACAAGTAGATCTTTGTTTGTCTTATTCTAACTGAATAATTTGTGTCGTTCTTTTTCTTTACATTAATCATAAAATGACAACTTTGAAATTGTATTTCGCGTCAACTAATGTTTTGAAAGAAAATTTTTAAAGGATGTGTGAAAGAGAAAGGATTGAAGATTTTATTGCCATTATGTTCAAATTCTGAATGATTACTGAATTTTCATGTCAATAGAGTGTTAAAAGCCCTGAGTATTGAATGAATTTAAATTTTGTAACTTTGGTTGTCAAAGAAAAACGGATGATAGTTAGATAGTAATATAGGAACCAAATCGTACTCATCCTCGTTGATTATGTTTACTTTATTGATAAATTGAGACTATGACAATGAATATCAAATAAATTTATCCTTGACTACATAGTCATATATATATATATATGTAAAAATCGAATGAGTTTCTCAATACACTAGAGACATCTATTGTCGTGAGAAAAACTTGACGGCACATTTCTAGAGGTCTTCACTAGAGAACGGCTCATTTGAATGAATGTAAAAAAATATTGTTTCTCTTATACTCGAAAAGTAAATTATCTAATAAATTCACAATAATGAATACTTCGCGTCTTGTTGTCAATACAAAACAACTTCCATATGATCCAAATCGTCTATTACCGGACGATACCAATATTCTTGTACTCGACGAAGATGGTAATCTCAGTCGACGATCAACAGACAGTTTTCCAATATCATCAATAAATCGTCGTCAACACTATATGAATACAGAAGTATCCGATGATGATAGGGCTGACGTTGGTATCATGTCAACTGTTCGTGAAGATGAACCATATTCTGAAACAGCACCTGTTGCAAACAATCTCGTTGCAGGAATACTGGATGCTGAAACAGTTGCCAAACATATTTCAAAAATTGGTAAAATAGCTGATGCATCAAGTACTTCGTATTTAACATTGACATTACCCGTGAGTTAAACACCAATATCAATTTACTCAGCTTTCTTTTCTTAAAATTTTCGTAGGGCTATGGTCTACGGGATATATCAATTTTAAGTAATTATACGCACTTGCAAAGAATTGAATTGCCATATAATAATATATCCGGTATGGGCTCTTGTGAAATAAATAGCTATAACTTTTCAGAATGCTTTATTTCATCTATTTCTTTCTATAGACTTATCACCATTGGATAATTTGAGTTATTTACTGGAACTTGATGTATCGAATAATAAAATTCGAAAATTATTTGATTTTTGGCCACCATGCAATTTAAAAGAAGCTGATTTTTCATTTAATCTTATTGAAGAAATAAAAAATGTTGATAATTTTCATTATTTACAGAAACTTATTCTGGACAGTACGTTCATCTGTTTTTTTGTTTATTTATTTGTTTACGGAGGAAAAATACTGAAGATCATTTCTTTTCTCGTTTATTCTAGACAACCAAATATCGAAAATTGAAGGTTTAAAAAATTGCTATCGTTTACAACATCTAAGTCTTGCTCATAATCGTATTAGTCAAATAGAAGAATTAGATGGATTACCACTTAAATACTTAAATTTAGTAAGAAGAATATTTTCTTTCTGCAATAAAGACATCTTTCATATGATCAATCATTTATTAGCTGCATCGACTGGATTACAGATAATCCAATATGTTAGTGTTGCATATGATAACGATAAATTGCGCTAGGAACTCGACACGATCATTTGCTTAGGAGAAAACGTTTTCGTTGGATTCTCTCAGATCCTAGAGCATATCTGAGTAGGAAAATACATTTTTGAGCCCTTAATTGAGCAGAAATGAGTCCAATAAAATATGTTCGGGCTCAAATGATGTCGCATGGAAGATAAAATTCATCTTTGAAACTTTATTATTGAATTTCTTAACCATTTCACTTTGGCCAATCGAGCATGAAATTTCGTTGATAAATCTTTGAATGAAAATGACTTGCAATCGTATTTTGTACAAAATAAGGTATCTGTGAATGCGTACAGAAGAAATAAAAACTGAAAAATAGATCCCATATCGCTGTTCGAAATATCGAAAATGTCTAACAATGTGATTGTCATTTCCGATAATAAATAAATTTTAGCAGCATCAAATCAATTGATAATCGATCTCATTTCAAATTACGAGCTCAAAAGAGGATAAATATTCTTTTCTGCCCGAACATTTTTAACTGGGCTTCAAAAAATCTCATCCATATCAAATCACCTAGCGAAAAGAAAACTTTTCTCAGTTAAATAATCTCTTCCTCCAAGAGAGTAGTTATACTGCTACGTTTGATCATATATGAAGAGCTATAGGTAAACGCATTTTTAGAGTGCCGTCAAGTCTTAGATCTACTTCTACTTTAAAGTTTATTGATATAGTCTATCATCAAAAAAGAGACGGAAATAAATTACAACTGAATAGATGTTAGTTAAGTAAATCAGTTTATGAAAATCTGAGGAGCTTTCTCATGGTTCAAATTAAAGTCAATTCAGTTGATTTTAATTAGAATGCGATCAATCACTTGATAAAGCGAGTCAGTATGATCTTTATATATTTTCTTATTGTGTTCTTTAAGAGATCAAATCAAATTCGAAATATTGAAAATCTTGATTCACTTCAATACTTACAACAATTGAATTTATCATGTAATCAATTAGAATCCTTAGCTGGCTTTCCTGAACGTTTGAATTTTCTCGAAGTACTTGATCTTGCTGACAATCAAGTGAGACGAGCATTTGTTGATAATATTTTTCTTGTTCTTACTATTTGATAAATTTTAGCTTCATAACTTAGCTGATATCGATCGCCTTTGTGAATTCCGTCTTTTACGAGATTTAAATTTACGTGGAAATAAAATAACTGAAATCGATGATTATCGACTTTCGATTGTATTTAAATTACAACATTTGACTGTACTTGATCGACGTAAAATTGATGCAGCTGAAAAAGTATTTAGATGAATTACAGAAAGAAAAATGTTCCCTCATTGAAAACGACTCTTGCTCTTTAAGATTGAATCCAAGCAAATGTTTAATCCATCATCTGAATACTTTGCATCAAGAGATCATATGACAAATGTTGTTTTTTCATTTCTACAAGATCATCGAGTACAAGAAAGGTAAATGGTTAATATGTATAATGTTCGGGAGTGATGTTTGTTTATTCATATGTTTAGCACTTTACCAAATATTGAAACACCGTATCCAATGTTAATATTATCAGGTCCTGATGGTTGCGGCAGAGTTGAATTAGCTCATCGACTTGTTGAAGAATTTAGTGAATTCTTTGGTTATGGGTAAATAAATTTGTGTTTTATCTCTGCAAAGGATAAACAGCTTCTTTTAAGATCGAACATGAAGAAAACGTTGAGATTGCATGAAAAACAAAAGATATTCGCTTTGAGTTGACAGTATAAACGACATAGATAGATGTGTTTCTTAAGACGATAGTGCTATCATACGTAGATCTACCGATATGAACTCTTCTTGTAGCACTATGTTACAATAAACACGAATATCAATGTGATCACGTTATCACTAATCATTTCTTAACTTTTAACAGCAATCGTCAGTAAATTGATACTTATTTACTCTAGTTGATATTATGAACAGATTGCACAACAGAGATGCCCAGGATGGTGCGGGAGAGATTTTTATGATGCTGTCGTGGCAGCGTTTTTAAGAAGAAATAGAAAGAATTCACTTGAAAATCAAAAGATGTTTTTGAATACTATCGCGGAAGCGGCAGATTCTAGGCCGCAATAGACGTCTATGCTTTACAGTTAACTAGGAGAAAAATTAATTCGTTAAAAAATGTATGAGTGATTCTTGACAAAGTCATCATGATTCAGTAAAACAAAAAAAAAATAGCAACTGATTCATGCTAACATGTTTTACAACGTGTAGAATTTCTGATAATAAATTATGTTCATTGGTTGATCTATTTTGTCTTCAAATGAATTCCGTCAAGAGTTTAAACATATTGAAATGCATAGCTATCAGTCACAATGAGATATGTATATTTTAGATCTGTTTTAGAAACTCTTTTAAGACAATGAAATTTTCTCAAGAAATATTTTTGTAACTAAACTAAAGATATGTTTAGAATTCTACATACAGCACGTGAAAAACGTCCGAATGAAAAAGATCGAATCGATTATATATTTATAAAACAAGAACAATACGAAGAAGATGTTACTAAAGTTTGTGAAGACTATTCTAGATTTTCTTTGAACCACCGCGAAAAACGATTTTCCATTGTGTATGTATATCTAGGGTGAATTTTTATGTTGCTATGAATATTATGGTGATTGGAATGGTCTTCAACGTTCATCCATTGAAAATGTAGCACGAGAAGGTTTAGCATGTGTCATACAAATTGAACTTGAAGTAAATAGATTTTCTTTAACTTTCCATGTATAAATACTTGAATTCAAAAATAAAAACCTAGGGTCTTTTATCTATAAAACAATCTCATTTTGAACCTCGTTGTGTACTTCTCTTACCAATCGATCAACAAATTCATAAACGTCGCTTACAATTGCAAGGTTTCGAAGAAGGCGAAATAGCAATGGCATTAAACCGCGTTGAACTTTATTCTGAGTACAATCGTACACATCCTGGTTTTTTCGACGCATTTATTTCAACAAGTATGAGAAACAAAATGACTTATTTCAATTTTCACAAGTACTACTTTAATTTTCCATTTTATTTTTAAAGATAGTCTTGAAGATGGTTATGAACAATTACGTGATCTTGTGATAAGTTATTTAGGTTTAGAAGATGATCGACTTGATGCTCCAAGACCAAATACATCCGATGAAATAAAACGTTTCGATGATTTCGATATTCAACGATCAGGTATTTTCTTTAATGATGATTACCAGTTTTCTTCTCAAAACACTTCTTGCATCTTTCTATTTTATAGATTCATTTTTACCATCAACAAATGCAACAGGTTGTCGAAATTCATCTCATCCATCAGTTGATACTCCAATACAAGGAACAAACGGATCAAATCAAAATATTCGCTTGAAGTTTGGCGGATCAGCACCACCAGCTATGATGTCATCAGACTTTGCACTTCGTCTATCAGCAAAATCACGTATCAAAGATTTATTTGATGCTAAAACAGCCAATATAAAAAATCAACTTCGACGACAAATAGCACGAACTGTTCCTGTTGCTACACATAAAGATGATTCAAGTGCAACTGATGGACGAACAACGGGCCATCGTGGAACGAAATCAGCACCGGCAAATGATTTTCAAATTGATTCAGCAAAAAATAGTCCGGATTCAAGTATTGACAACGCACCCGACCAAGAAGATATCCTATTACTTGATCAAAATTCATATAATGAATTACAAGGCGACATTGATGACAACATGTCTGTTCGAAGTTGAATTTAGAGAAGAAAATATATATATAAATATGCTCACTATTTTTGATTGATTCTTATATAAATTTCTATATGCGAATTTTATATATATATATACATAATTTTTTTCTTCTTCATCATATATAAAGCTGTCGAATATAGTTGAATGATTCAGCTTTTATATTTATCTTAGACAAGTAAAATTCAATTAGATGAACTATGCTATATCATACTTCTTTTTCTTTTGATATCCTGAATTTTGTATTAGAATGTATGATAGTGTCAATTGCAGACGAAGTTACAACTCTTGCTTGTATTAGAATTCAGCGTGTTAAACATCTTATCAGTTGCATTTTTCGAAATAATCTCATTCGAATTGTAAAACAATGAAATCAATTTGCTACTCAATCGATAATAACTGTTTAATTTTTGCTATTTTCATTCAACATGAATTCATAATTTATCTACGTATCTGAAACAAACCATGTTCGATGAATTAGAACAAAACTTTATGATAAGTATTTAACAAAAAAAAATGATGGCCATCCGTATGAAGAACAGTCACAATATGAGGATTATTTTTTATTTTTGATAAACAAATATAATTCAAAGATGTATATATACAACAGTTTGTTTTTTTCGTGTTAACCTTATCTTAGTCATATCCAATAGGAATTTTTCACGAAATTGTACAATACTTTTCTCTCGTTCTCATTTCCTTATTCATCGATTCACTCTACTGCTAAGAATAAACCTTTCTACAAATTCTGAAAAGAAAAAGAATGTAGAGTAGAAATAATCATCGAAAACGATTGTTCTTTCATTCATTTATATTTTCTATTTTGATATTTTTGAGATTCATATTCGTGGTGTTCAAAACATTACATGTAATCGTTTCTCTTCTCTGGTGATAAGATAAGTACAAAGAGTTACCAATTTTCTTCCATTTAATGTTCAAGAAAAATAACTGGCGATAAAAGTAATTGCTTGGTTTTCATGGAAATCGTATCGTTTTAAATATCTTTGAATTCAATATTAATATTCTGTTTAAATTGATAAGAATGACAAAAAAAAAACGCAGTGTTGTCAATAAAATTTCTCTATTTTTGAAGTTTCTGTAATGTTTTTGTTTTGATCATGTTAAGTTTAATTTTACGAGACGAACCAAAAATCATGCTTGTCTATGAATCAGATAAAATAGTTTTTCTTCTATCCTTATGAATCATGTTTTGTGATGAAACATCAGATTTTCTGAAACATTTGTTTGCTCTATGCATTTCTTGTTAAGCTAAACAAAGTCGTATTTACATTTTCCTAGAGTTGTAATAAACATATTTCTACAGCTGTTTGTTCGAAATTCTACTCTTGCAGCACTACGATAGTATAATTCTCTTGAAAAATATTTGATTGGACTAATTTTCAATAATATTCCTGAAAAAGAAAATAGTCATATCATTAGATGTCAATCATTCATCTATTTTCATTAGTTCTAAGATGAAAAGCTTATAAATTTCGTTTGGTTCTTACTAAGATTGAAATAATCTGTTGAATTTATTATATGTACATCAATTGATCGTAAGAAAAGTATTAGTTCCTCTATATGAAATTTAAACATCGTTTATTCTCGACAAGCTTAATTTCGAAGTCTGAGACATAGCCTATCGTATTTCAAAGAGTATTCTTCCTCTATTGTATATGTGCATGTCATCTTTGACGATTTAACAATTGTGTTTTGTTGAGCGGCGGCGGTATGACATACATATTTTAGATGACAATCAAATGTTAGGTAAGCATTTAATGTTTGTCTTAAATTTTGAGAAAGCGGATGCCAGGAAGATGGAGAGTCGATTTCAAACGTTCTATATTATACCGCGCAACTTATCCGTTCATGAAAATATTTATCATGCAAAAAGAAAAACAAGAATATCAGAAAGATTTCACTGATTTAAATATTCTATGAGAAATATGAATGTGCTTTATTTACTTTTCTTATTCTTATTCCGTGATGCCCAATAAATATAATCAAATTTATATTCTTTTTCTCTTGTATTTGATTCGGAAGAAGATAATTTCTATTATCATTCCATTGGACATTATTTTCAATATTTTTCTACACGTCGGAAATTCTTTCTATATGAAGAAATTACAAGATTGATTGCATATGTAAGAGAATCAAGACATTTTGCCTTCATAACTTTATTTGATCATGTATAATGCAAGCTTTTCATCAATAAATTTCTAGAAGAAAAAGAAAAACTGAAACTTCTAAATATTTATTATTGGCTGTTTTATACGAGCATTGACTCAATGAGCAATATTACTAGAAGAAGAAATTCTATCCGATGAAATGCAAGATCATTAATAATAATAATCTTTCTATGAAATTATATTATGTCAATATAAATATTTCATAAACAGACTAGAGATTTTGTTGCTTCCAATTAATGTTTTCTTTTTCTTTTCTTCGTTTATTTATCTTTTTTGAAGTATTTATTCAATCATATACGTACATATACATATATGTAAATGATTAAAAGCTTTTGATAAATTGTCGAAAAAGATTGTTATGATTACATCATATTGAAGCTACTCAGGTCAAACAATTAGATGATGAAATCTTACTTTATTCTTTGATACAATCGTTTTGACGATTTACGTGTCACCATCATTGTTGCTTGATTCTTCCACTATATACGAGAGTATTATTTTGATTGTTTTTTTTTTATCTAAAGCTAATTCTCTTGATATTTAGATAATTTCATTTTTGAATGGACTAAAACTTGAGTTATCTTAGCTCAATATTCATTCATTCATTCATTAGAGGAAGAAAAAAAAGTCAGAAGAATATAAGCAACACGTCGTCTGTCTATTCTAATCTTTGAATAGGATAAATCGAGTGATAATACAAGTGTATGGGAACACAATGCAAGCACCATTATTGTTGTCGTTGTTGTTTCGTTGAGTGACTCGTCACTTATCAATAGAACGTACTATTATTTTGTTATAAAACATCGACATCACTATGTCTTATCTTTTATATTCTATTACTTTTCGAACAATGTTTGAATAAACACAAATATAACTCTCTATATTTTGAGTACTTCTTATAAAAACGAGACGATTTTGTTCATTTTGACCTAATCATTCAATGTATATTTGCGATATTTACTTGCTAAACAGCAAGCTCAACATGTGTCCCTGCCGTGCCGCTCCATGTTCAGAAGATCAGCTTGTCCGATTATAATGAAAAGGAGGAGGTCAAGATAACAAATCATACTAATTGATGATGACTATACACATGCGAAAGCATGAACCTATTTTGGCGTTTTTCTTTTCTCTTTCTCGCTCTCGCTCTCTCTCTATTTTTTGTCTATTAAACAAAGTTTAGATTTCATAAATATTTTCTTCTGTTTACAAATCGTTTAATTCGACACACACATCTGTCCCATATTTTGTTTAAAATGATGAACACATGACAGAAGATCATCTTTAAACGGTCTAATGAAAAAACTAGATCAATAAACAGATCATGAAAAAAAAAAGTATGTCGATAAAATTATCGTATGCATCGATTATCATTCCAAAACTGATGATCATCGATTTGAGGAACTTATTCTTGCTTTCTAATTCATATTTTTGTGAGAACGTGTGCAGGCGCTTTCGTAACATTATCTCTGTCGCCTTTTTGCTTTTTTTTGCTTGCTTACTCTTTGTTTCAATACGGCCTCCTGCAGTCTACACATACATCAATATTAATATCCACACCCGAAAGGGAAGAGAACATAGAAAATTGCAATCCATCTCAATGCTTCAAATGGCACGTATCTGCTTTTTTCTGTTGTTCTCTTATTTTTGTAGACAAGCAAAGTGCAAGAAAGAGAAAAAGAAAAAAGAGAGAGATACTGATCGAGTGTGATATATTCTTTCGCTTATACAATTGGCTGTAGCCATCCATGAGAACCAATGGCAAACAGGAGCCAATAAGAAAAGAAAGAGTATCGAGAAAAGTAATACGACAAAAAGAAAAAAAAAGAACACAGCAAGCTAAAACGATACCAACATTTCGGACTGGCTTCCCGTTGGAGAAAAGGGCAACTGACGAACTAATCATATATTCTTTTTCTTCATTTCTCTTTTTTTTCTGTATCCAACCTTGTGTCGAATACACATATGAATATCGTCGGTTTGATGTCAACGTCATCATCATCCACTGCAACTGCTGTACCATCAGTCACTTATCAATTAGGTGAACAACGCGGCATACGTCGTCCAAAATGTGCACGCTGTCGAAATCATGGAATGATTTCATGGTTAAAAGGACATAAACGTCATTGTAAATTTCGTGATTGTGCCTGTGCTAAATGTATTCTGATTGCTGAACGACAGCGTGTCATGGCTGCACAAGTTGCATTGAAACGACAACAAGCTAGTGAAGATGCTATTGCATTGCGAGTTCGTTGTCTGTCGCCATATAATCAATTGCCGGTACGTAAAATTAATCTCATTGAAAAGTAGCACACAAAAAAAAATTAAAATTTTCCTTTTATTCTTCTAATGTAATTATTTAGCCTGGACCAGTTTGGGGCGCTGTCACATCATCCAATGGCAGTCAAGAAGATGATGATGATGATGAAGGTAAATTTGATAGTTTGTAGAATTTTCATTCATATATAATAAACTAAATGCTGAGTGTATGTGTTTGTGCATGTAGTTTCTTATGTGAGAATATGTCAATAAGATGAAGAAGAGAAGACGTACGTGTTTAAGAGTCTAAATTGACAGTAGAAGTTGAAAAGAAAAAGTAAAAGAAGAAAAAACTTCTTTAATTTTATTTATTCAGGTGATCATGCTTCATCATCGAATTCACCACGGAATGATCATGATTCGATTGTATCTGGATCGTCACCTAAAATAGGTAGTAGTCCAACAAGTTCAACAAAACGAAGTGCTGATGATGGTACAACGACAACATCGAATACGTCAGGCGTACATTCAAATGATGATTCATCAGGTTCAATAACAGATGAACAGCAATCGAATGCGATATCACCACGTAGTAAAATTCGTCGACATAATATGTCACATGTTGAAATACTTGAACGAGTTTTTCCCATGCAAAAACGTTCAGTATTAATGGCAGCTCTAACAACATGTCAAGGTGATTTAGCTAAAACAATCGATCATTTTATAACATTAGGTGATAATATTGTATCATTTCAAAATCAACTACAAAGTGATATAACATCAGCATCAACAACAACAACACCGGCAGCAATAACAAAATCGGCTTTTACACCAATAACAACAACACCACATCAAAATGGACCATCATCATTTGATTTTCGTGGGCCTATGTTTTTTGCTTCTCAGGCAAATAATCAAACTCAACGTGAGAATCATCTACCATTATTACCGCCGCCATTGCCACCAATACATCCGACACATCAATTTGCCAATCTTTATCCACCGCATGTCAATTTTCTTCATTTTGCTCAGACACATCCAGTAGCATTAGCAGCTGCCTATGAAAAACTTCTCAAACGACATCAACAAGAAACAGCCGCAGCAGCAGCAGCAAATAAAACCGGAGATCGTTGAACTTAACCATTTGATTGTATGAACACCAACATACATACATACACACACACACATATATATATACATATACATACTATTGTTCGTGGTATTTTCTTGTTGTTTTTGTTTTAATGTCTCGTTTTTTTTTCTTCTTTTTTTTTCTGTGTACGCATATATTCATATTCACTTTTACAAAGAAAAGACAAACTATTTAGACTTTATCCAAGTTAAGTTTTTTTTCTTTGGAAATTACAAGATTAATTTGAGCTTTCTTCTGTCATCTATACTAATATTCTTTCCCCTTTTTGTTTTGCTCGTCGGAGACTTTACTTAATTGATATTGATCGATCGATTATACGCGAGAAAATCAAGATGACGGTGTCATTATATCGGATGTTTACTGGAATAGTTTTATCGACATGTATAACAATGTTTTCTTCTTTCATGAATTATAATGTCTATCCATTCTCATAGATCGAATGGCGGCTACTTTTCTTTTGATGCATACAGCTTCTTTCTTTTTTTCACTCGCTTGGTCTCTTCCTGTCTGTTTCTCTCTCTCTCTCTCTCTCTCTCTCTTCTCTGATATATTGTAGCCCGGCAGTGATGTTAGTTCATTAGTACGATTATTGTCTATATGTTGGTACAAATTGTTATCATTCATTGTCGTAAGTTTATTTATTCAATGAGAAAAACAGACGCATCTCAATTATCCCTTTATTTAGCCTTTTAGTCAAAATTAGTTGACATCAATCTTCTTGACGATTTTTTTCTTCTTGTAATCCCTCTCTCTCTCTATATATATATATCTCCCTCTTTCATTCGATTCTTCGTTTATATCGAACAACATGATATAGTGTTGATAGTAATGATGATGATCTAATCGCATTAGTCTCACACTACGATTCCATCTATTTAATCATGAATATGTGTTATATGTGTGACATCAGACATCATGAGACATATTTGATTTCTAATAAACGTTTGTAAGCGAACTAATCTGCTTGACAGTCATTTCAACACGAACGACAATAAGAACATAAAAATGTTTTGTTAATAAAAATGCTTCTATATCGTCGAATATCAATTGATAAACATACTATCAATCAACTGAATACATTAATATTAAGAACAATGTATATGATAGATGAATTCCGGAGTTAATAACAATAAAGTAAGACAAGAATAAATAGGCAAAGTGAGAGAAGAAGAAAGACGATGTGTTCTTTTTTTGACGTGACTCTTTCTACGAACAAGTTATATTTGTTTCTGATTTCTTTGTAGTAGCGATATTAACACTTGTTTTTCTTTCATGTCAATCGACAAATGTTTTAGGGAGATTATAATGTCGATCTACACACATGTGTTCACTTCACTACTTGCTAATGTTACGAAGATAGTTATCAATGCTAATGAAACTTTTCGAAAATGACTTTTTTGTTCGGTAGAATTTTTAATCTAGATCTCGAAAAGGAAACAAAGACGTGTTAAATGAATATGATTCTAGAATAAAACGATGCTACCTTTTTCTAGATGAAAATTGCAAAAACTAAATTGCTCTTTTTATATTCATCAAATTATTCATCAATAGTCAAAGTTTTAATAGATTCGTTGTTGTGTGACAAGAGAAAAGAGAAAAGAAAATTTTTAGCCATTGAAAATGATTGGTTAATCATCAGATGCTGTATCTTCTGTTTTTCTTTTTATTGTGCTGTAAATTATTATTTATTTTCGTTATTTTTAGTTTGGTGCTCATGTTTTTCTAAATAAAATTGATTTAAGTTTTGCTGCTCTGTTGAAGCATTCAATTCTTCTCTATCGTTTTCCCAACATTCATGATAGAGATAAGCATCGACTAGATAGACGATGTCACCGATTATTTGTAATTGAAGTACAGTGCTCACGTTAGCAATATGATGATTTCGATAAAAATCATAGGCTAATATTGTTGCACATAAATAAATTAAATTTGCAATAATATTTAGTGTATGTGCCCATATAAAAATATTCTAAACATACGTAAATGTCTATTTATTATATCAAAATTTCTTGACTTTGAACAAGTTTTACCTTAAAATGACATTTATTCTTTGAAAATTTCCTTTGAAATAAAATTATCCAGCCGATTAATGTAAATATAGATTCAATTAAAAATGAGATAATACCAAGAAGATTAAATAATAATCTTGTTCTTATCAGAATTTTATCCAAAGTAAATAAAGCACCAATCAAATAAAAAATACTACCGAAGTTTTGAAAAATACATGCTAGAAATTCAGATCGATATTGTATTGGTTGATCTTTATCTTTCCGTGATTTTACAGCATACATATACCAATCAATTGTATATAAAATTGCATCGATTACAAATACAATAGCAAGAAATGTATAAATGATAAATGAAAACGTTGTATTAAGTGACACATATATATAACTAATTGTATCAATAGTTAAATATCCTATCATACCAACGATATATATAATATTAGCCCAGTAACCCCAAAGTAAAGTTCGTACGGTCGTCGATGACTGCATGGTGATAATATCATCAAGATAGGGCACTTGTCAATATCACTATGTAAACAAAATTCATGTAGGTATGTATTTATAGAAGATAAATTCGATAAGAATAAATGGTTGTCAAGCAAGAAAACTAATCTGTTTTCATGAATCAATACTCATGCGACTAGTAAAACGTTTTGGTTAAGTTTAATTAGAAAGCTTCTTCTATATTCATATTGATGTCGTTAAAATCGCTATCATAAGCACAAAAAATGATTTGCAAAAAAAAAAATAACTATTTCAATTATATCTTGATTAGTTCAATCTAGATCGGTTTTCTTTAACGAGCTATAGAAACACAAGAAAACACTACTGAAACTTATGTATTCATTTGACAAACTCATTTTATTGATTTAATCACGAATAATTGATGCTAGAATCTGTCACAGACTTACCTGTTCTGTTCCTTTTCATTCTTTCCATCGTGTAACATTGTGAAAACGTGCGACGGCTGGTTTCATATTCCATGTATCATCAAGACGTATTTCAAGTGAAAATTTTCTTTTTATTTTAATACATAAAACCATATGGCATGAGTCAATAAAAAGACTAAAAAAATATTACCTTTCATGTATGAAAAAAAAAAATTCTGAAACATATGCATCATTCATATTTTCGTTTTTCTTTTCGTTACAACGAATACTTTCTCCACGATACAAAAGCGTATTGTTCGGTTTAAGGACGAACGAATATAAATGTATCAAACCAATCGTTTTTAGCGTATCTGTAATTCGGAATTTGAGTAGCGCTCGCAAGTAACATGAGTTTAAAGGATTCATCGGAGGTACTGTAAAAATAATTTAGAAGTTTTATAACAATAATACTGATTGAGAAATAAATACGTAATGTCATCGTAGAGAGTTCGGGTTTTTAGTATTGATAAAAATGAAATTATTATTGATAGAACTTTATACGAATCTACACTCTCAAAAGTTAGACTTTAGACATCAAACAGAATAAACACCAGTTTCACAATTATCAAAGAGATCGTTTTCAAGAAGTATATTAAATGTAAAAATTTCACGAATAGTATTCTTTTGCTAGAAATCAGAACACAAATAAAGCACATATCTTAACTAAAGTCCCATCTAATAAGAATCGGAAGTCACATTAGTCAAGAAAACAGAATGTGAAGATTGAACTCTTTGCAACGTGAAGATTTTTTCAGGTTGAATTTGATGCTAAGTACATGAATATGATATTTTTTAGACTTTGAAAACCATCGTGTTCATGGTCTTATTTCTCTATACGAATCTATCGTTATAAAACTAAATACTATAACGAAAGAAGAACGATGTTTATATAGGTGAATCACATTCCATTTTACCATTGGCGCGAAAAGGTTCGAACAAAAGAGTGTGTTCATATAAAAATGCTAATTTTATGTTTTGATAGAGCATCCTTGAAAACCTAGAAAATAAAACAGTTTTTTCCTATACTTTGCTCAAAAATAAGATCGTTGTTGCAATATCCTGATAATGTATGCGTATATATATACGTATGACTTTTTCCAAACGTCTCCACCCACACCCTCATTCAAGACCTTGATACAGCCTAGAATTTGTTTTCAGAAAAAATTTTCCTACTCAATCGTCTCTACTTTCAAATCACTCCAAGTTGGCTTAACGTATTTCTGTCTAGAGAAAATCATATTTTGATATAACGTGACAAAAAAAGATTACAAAGTGTCTGTCAAGTTTCTACTTTGTTTATATTTATTAAAGATAGATCTTTTAAAGAAAACAGAAGTTAGATCATGAATTTCTGTACTTCTTTCTACCTTACTATCCTGAAGAAAACTCGGCCTTAAACTTTTCGTAGTAGAAAAACGTTTTTCTTTTGATCGAGAAATGATTCCCTTTTTTGCTTATTTTCACCTTCAACGTAAGAGGCATAACTTGAAATAGGCGTGATGCAGATTACTCACGATATCAGAAGTGTAGGAAGACATCAGGAGGAGTTTTTTGTATAATTTTCAAGTCATTAGTAATCACCCAACAAGAGATACTCGTGATTTAATTCATATGATGCAACTGTACAAATGGAATACGATGCTCCAATACACACACACACACACATAATACACTAGACTGCTTATAGAGTTGTCCGTTATTTTTTAATCTATCGTACTTTTCTCACATGCTTTAAGAATAATAATTTTACGAATANGCTCAAAAGTATTACGATGAAATCTATTCAACAATAATCTATAAATAGTATTGATTACTATGCATGTCTAATACTTAATAATAAATGATCATTGTCGTCTGTTTTAATTCCTTGTATACAACAATCCAAAAATTATCATCTACGTATCACATCGGTTTCTATAACCAAAGCAAGCACTATACATGGTTCATTTTCATGTAAACTATATGGATATTCATCGTGTCTGTTAGAAAATGAATAACAAGACAGAATGAACGAACGAAATCGATCAGTTGTCATACGAATTTTCACAATTACGAGTCATGATATCGAACATGAAAGAAGATTACGTATGAAAACAAAAATGATGATTCTGAAGTCGATATGTTTAGCAATTTAATTTGATAGGTAAACTACTCTGTAACATATGCATCTTTCACTGGTTTCATCTTGATTTTTCAACGATCAAAGATAAACAATTGTATATATTGCTGGTTTTTGTCAATAGTTAATTATGTTTGATGACGTTCTAAACTCACACTATCAGTTATTCACGGCTGATCGAAAACCTGTCGTCCTCGAGATCGAATGAATCGTAGAAACACGAGTGATTCAGCAAGTGTATTCAAAAATATTTCATTAAATTTGACTCGAATTTTCTGCAACGATCAAATATGCATCTGAAAATGAGTTAGACAAGCAATACAATCCTGAAACTTTTGATCACTCGTTAATACTGAAAACTTATCATCATTTACAGTTCTGAAAGTTTTTCGTATGATAGATGACGCTCTAGGTTGCAGGCCTATACTCTGCAATTTATTCTCACGTTATATGAATGAAGACCTAGAAAGGAAAAGAATTTTTTACGAGACTTTTCACTTCATTTTTTGAAGAATTTCATTGAATTGTATAGACTGACAATAAGAATACATGTGAGTATGGTTGGTTTAGACCAATTGAAATTCTAACGCAAATATGTATATGTTTGCTCTTATTATGGGAATAGATGTAGTAATGTTATTTGTCTATATAGTAGAATTTGATTTTTAAGACTTTTCCAGATAATGTCAATGAGAAGTTTAAAAAACGATTTTCTGCTGAAAATATAAAATAGCACATGAAAGAGATTTTATCGTAGTTGTTATGGTTATTTCATGCTGTCTCTTTACATGTACGTTTGCTGAAGGCGAAGAAAAAATTATATATTTATAGATATTAATTTAATCTGTTGGAAACATATCCGTAATTTATCTTACTATCCATTGTGTTTAGTAGCAGTCAATTTAAAAGAGAAGGAGCGCTACACTATCATGAAGTTATTTTTTTCTGAAATAGTTAATTTTCATAATTGATATGGATTCAAGGCAAAAATAACGTTTGCAAACAAATTTGTCCTTCGTCATCTTCTCAGTATAATCTTTCAACTGGTTTTCTTTTTTCCTTCTAGATCGACAGCATCAATTTTTCATTGCTTCGTTCTGTCACGTATCAGTTTAGCCGTTGTGTATGGTCGTTAAATATGATGTTCTAAATGAAAAGTGCCAAGTAAATAATAATTTTCTTGTCTTTTATTCATTTCTTTCAAATCTTTGAATAAAATCAATTCACTTGAAACGGAAGATTTTTCTTTGAATATAACAAATAAACAATGGCCGTGACATAAAAAGTATGATTCAATGACATCGTGCACAGGAAAAAAAAGAAACTGCGTGGCCTTGCAGACAACCAATAGTGCAAAGAAAAGAAAACATCGAAAAATTATACTAGTCTATTATTTTGCTATAGAAAAATACAAGCAGAAGCACGCAAACTTATAAAATGAAAAAGTATCTTTTTTTAATATGTATCAAATGCTATTCAAGCGTAAACAAATCGTGATTCATGAGCAGTAAGCTTTTTCTGCCGTGCAATACTGTTTATTGCGTAGAAAATGAATTTTATTTAAGAATTTTTAGAATATTTTATATTGTCTTGTTTTTTCTTGCATAGGGGTCATTTCCATCATCAAGCTTATCCTATTTACGGAACTCATCATTCATCTCGGTCACGTTGGCTAACTATGAAATCACAAGATTTCCTTGACAATAAAATTCTCATTTCTCTTCTGACAGTGATACGTTTTCTGGTAATTATTCCCTTTAAATGTGTAGTAAGTATTGCAAATTAGATTGATTACCAGTTTATATATATATATGTATATGTCTATGTTTAGATAACAGTATTACGATCTATTATTGAATTAGGTAATTTTTCTACTTTAAATCATTCAAATACTAAAGGTACATGACGTTAACAAAGTATTCGAACAGTGCATTTTATTGTTCATATTTTTCTTTTAATGTAGAACATTACAGTTGCGAATATGGCTCCATTAAATATTATGTTTATTGTGGAATCGCTGGAATGTTAAGCTGCGGTATAACGCATACAGCACTTGTTCCACTTGTATGTTATTTGTTTTTTGAGTCATTGATAAAGATTCTCTCCTTTGTGTTTATATCGTCATCATGCATGATGCTTTTCGTAACAACAAGACATTTTTAATTAGCTGAATTAAGTTCATGAATGAGACTCGTTTGAGTTTTGATCAATGATGAAATTCACACGATGAACAATAATTATATTCTTTCGAGTCGAAGTATTTTGCAGACCGAATCTTAATGAAATTTTCTATTCCGAATCAATCGATCATGTCAGAGAGAGAGAGAGAGAGACAGAATATGTATTCGTTTATGTTTGTTCTGTATTCGGTGACCATCGTATTTCATATTCGTCTCATGTTAATACAGTCTAGTGAAGTAGAATGATCAAACATCCGCTTGAAGTCTTCAATCTGTAAACAATATATGAGACATATTTGTTTAGATGTTTTGCTCTTGCAATTATAGGATCTTATCAAATGTCGTTTACAAGTAAAGCCACAAAAATATGTGAATCTCATAAATGGTTTCAAAATAACTGTAGCGTATGTTTTTAAAAAGTTTTTTTTTTTGCCGTCTACTTTCTTTTCTATTGCTGTGTATTCATTCGACTAATTTAGAGAAGAAGGTTTCCTTGGTTTAACCAAAGGTTGGGCACCAACATTGATTGGTTATTCTTTGCAAGGCCTTGGAAAGTTCGGCTTTTATGAAATATTTAAAAATTTCTATGGTGGAATGCTTGGCGAAGAAAACGCATATTTATATCGAACAACACTTTATCTATTATCAAGTGCATCCGCAGAACTCTTTGCTGATATTGCATTAGCACCATGGGAAGCAACTAAAGTACGAATACAAACTCAAGATAATTGGGCATCGTCTCTAAGACAAGGTTTACCTAAACTTTATGGTAAGAATCTTTTGAATTTGTTAATTTTTCGTGCTAATTAAATTTCTCTTAATTTTCATCTAGCCGAAGAAGGATTATGGGGGTAAGATATTGAACTGATCGCGGTTTCAGTTCTGCTAAAGACAATAATTTTCGTGCTTTTCAGTTTCTATAAGGGTATTGTACCTTTATGGCTTCGGCAAATTCCATATACAATGATGAAATTTGCATGTTTTGAACGTACAATAGAAGCTCTTTATAAATATGTTGTACCTAAACCACGTGAACAATGTACGAAGAGTGAACAATTAGGTGTAACATTTATTGCTGGTTATATAGCTGGCATTTTCTGTGCTATTGTTAGTCATCCAGCTGATACAATTGTATCAAAATTAAATAATGAGAAAGGCCTTAGTTTATTTGAAGCTGTACGACGTGTTGGATTTGCAGGTAATTAATATTACTTGAATGTCTATTATTGTTTATTCATGAACAAAAAACCAATATTCTTCTCCTTTAGGCTTATGGAAAGGTCTCGGTCCACGTATTTTTATGATAGGCACGTTAACAGCTCTACAATGGTTTATTTATGATACAGTTAAAGTCATTTTTGCATTGCCCAGACCGCCGCCACCAACACCACCTTCTTTACTACAAAAAAAATACGGTTTAATTGGTGATAAGGAACCTTTAATATGTGATTTAAGTGTGAAAACTTGACAAATAAAATTCTACAGAAGCTGTTTGTTTTTTATATACATTGAATTTGTTTTTCTCTTTATTCTCAGTCTGGTATGATTTGGAATTATTTGGCAGAGGCTCTGTTATTTTTGTGATATGTATATATATATATATATATATAAATTATGTTGAATCCAGAAAAACAGGACATAATAATAAACAAATTAATCTTTTATTGAAAATTATAGTTGTCTCAAGTTCAATATTCAACTTAACGAATCGCAGATTCAAGTTGGATTCTAAAACATCTTTCTCTCCATCATCGAAAATTCTTCAAATACTTTATTGCATGCGTGTAGATTGAAATGAAATAAATTT
This sequence comes from Rotaria macrura, assembly GCA_900239685.1. Taxonomy (NCBI): domain Eukaryota; kingdom Metazoa; phylum Rotifera; class Eurotatoria; order Philodinida; family Philodinidae; genus Rotaria; species Rotaria macrura. The sequence continues at coordinate 139,053 of OENT01000043.1, forward strand.
TGTGATGAAAATAATTATGCATGTACGGTGTTGTTTAAACCCTTATAGGTAATTTTTCGAATCAAAAATAATATCGATTGTAGAAGTTCGATTTCAATTTTGTTTAGAACACTTTATTGTACATGTTTCGAGTCTCATTCTTGACACTATCCTAAATTTGATGATGATCGATCATAGCAGAATTTGACAAAGAGTACTAAAGAATATCTGATTCACATATCATGTTAAGATTTTCGAATGTTATTATTTCAAGCTAAGAGCAAATCGAAAGGTATGACTATTACATGGCAAAATATTTTCGTTAAAATCTATATCATAGAAATAGGTTTCCATTTGCTATTCTAAAATTAGTTGCTGTGGTTTTCATTAGGATAGCCATGATATGAATTTATGATACTACTATATCTTTGCATTTGTAAACTAGAAATTTCAAAGAGTATGTAGTTATTCATATTTCCTTCAGCTCTTGTAAATAATGTACGTTCTCGGTACAAACGTAATGAATCATTAATGGGGCTTCACTCGCCAAATGATAGTCAAGGTAAAAGCAAGTTAGATTTCAAAAGAGAACGAATGATTGTAAGCAGAATTGATGTGGAGTGCACGACAGAGTAAAACATATGTATTTTAATAAATAATTCTTTCGAGAAGAGACATCACTTAAAATTTTCTATGTATCTAATGTGTGAGTAATAAAATATTCGTATGTGTTGACAATCTTCTCGCCTAATCGAGTATTTTAAAATAAATATTATTGATAAAATCAACTGGCATATGATAATTGATGCAGTTATTTTTTACCTAGTTTGATAAAGGTAAAATGAAATCATTGAGTTTCGCCATAAAAGAGAATATTCGATGAACAAAAACGTAGTTTCTTAAAAGAGATACTTTTTCAATACACCTTCTCTACTATTTTCTTTCTTACCCTGCTCGAGAACATTACATCATATTACATACGGCTCTAAACCTCATTTCAGTAACAATGAAAATTAATTTAGTGTTAATTACTCTTTCAATAACTAAGGAAACTAAAAATAAACATGAAAGTTTTATTTAACTATAGAAAAATAGAATAGCCACTGGGGGCTTTCAGAAAAACCCAAGTAAAAATCGATTTATCTATGAAGCAATAAAATAGCTACACAAGAATTAAATATCTATGTATTTTAAAAAATTAGTTCTCTTTCGAGACTAACCCAAGAGAAAGTTGTTTGTTTTTCAATATATTCAATGCATCGTAATCTTCAACAACTTATTTTAACAAAGTTTGCATTCTATTTTCGGCTCGTTCGAAATTCCGAAAATATTGACGCTTAAAAACTATCATAGGTTTGTTAAAAAAAAACTACAGCACATGGTATTCTGAAAGTTAAGCTGTGTACTCAAGAACTTATTTCAATAGATTACATCTCTGATCGATTGGAATCTGCTAAGATTATTAAAGAAGAAAGTTTTTTCATTAGATAGTGTCATAATATACGTTTGACAGTAAATATCTATCTCTCATCAGTAGTCTGAATAAAAACATTTTTAGCTAAAATCAAGATGTATTGTGTAAATAACATCATTTGATGGAGTATCGGAGTTCCAGAATTTCGCCAATAAGACTTTCGCCAATAGGACTTTCACCAATAGCGAAATTCCACTGTACTTTCGCCAATGCGTTCGGTAGAGTTTCGCCAATTGGCGAAAGTACAGTGATCTTTCAACAATGTCATTGTAAATTAGACGTAGACTAAAAAAATTTTTCTCCCCTACATCGGCAAGTGTGAACTATGATGTATATATTCTAGTGACATTAACTTCAGTGCTGACATATACCCTTTATTAATATTGTTGTATAACCACTGAGATAGCCCATCTGACATTCGCCAATTGGCAAAAGTCCGCTATACTTTCGCCAATACATTCGGTGGAGCTTCGCCATTGGCGAATGTCTTATTGGCGAACATCACGCCACCCGGACTATCTCTTCGAGATCAACATCATCTTCACAAGTAGTTTTTGTTGCCGGATTTTTTATACTGAACGAACAAAGCCCTAACAAAACAACAAAGTAAGTGAATTTCAACTTCCAGAATCGATATAGAAAACTGAACGAAATCGAATGAATTCGAGAGAATTTTTCATGAGCTTATTTCATCGTGTAAGAATGGTACGCGAATTGTTTTCATTGGATTATTTCGTTAAATGATCGATGTTCTCTTACATTAATAACATTTATTTTCTTAGTATGTCATTTGTTTCCAATAATTTCGTATTCGTACCAATTGTGTATGTTCTATTGTATACCATCATTGATTAAAGAAGTCGAAACAAAGAAAAAAATCGTATTTTCAATGATACTGTCCCATGAAGAGAGAAAATAAATAAATAGAAAAACATCTGTTTTACTACGTTGTACTTTGATAGACAGCTGCTGTTACTCATAAATCGAGTATTACTTCAAAAATAAAACAAATTCATAGCAAAAATCTCAATGATAATCTTGACTTTTTCCAAAATTTTGACTTACAGTTATGTGAATGCGAGTAACATTTCTATTATTCTTTTAGTCTCACTTGATTTTAAAGGAGGTTTTCCAAGGATATATGAAGAAAACGTTCGAGGAAAAACCAACGTTGATGTAAAGCATATAATTCGTTCTATTGCTACATATCCGAAGCAAATAATTGCATCGAATGATTCAACAATTGCTCATCGTAATGAAATCATCGGCAGTAGATTCTCACTTCCGTATATCTTGTATCATAGCAAATGTCTAGGAAAATATTAGCATTTTGCTTTCATGCTTGACAAAGACAAACAGTTAAATATGATCTACTGACAGAACGATATTTTTATCAATCTTTCTGTTGTTTTTTATTGTGTTTGCAATGTCGAGACCATGTGCTCCATTCATTCGGTCTCTAATTTCGGCAATATTCATCATTGCAATTCACTAGACTTGTACTATTTCTTTTCTGTTTTTTGAAAAACTTCAAAAGATCAAGTTTTCTCATTTCCCATTGAGTTAATAAGAAATATGTGAATATATATGTATGCATTGGAATGATTAATTATCCGTCAAGTTATACTGAATTTCATTCAACAATGTATGATCAAACCAGATTTTATGATCCTATGTTTTCTTTCATCGAACTATTTAGGTTTTGAAAGACATTATAAACTATTACAATTATATAAAAAATCATGTACTGTTCATTTTCTCCTTTCATTAGATATTTATCGTAACAGATGTTTCATAAACAATGAACCCTTCACAAATACTTCCCGATAGATTTGTTAGTTTTCATAGCGCAGACCAGACTCGTGGCTTATGTCAAAATGTGCAGCGTTCGATTCTAAGAAAGTCGTTTGCTAATTGTTATGTATAATTTTAAAATTTGGGGTATTTCAAAAAAGGAAAAATATACATGATAGATGTTTTTATGAGTTATTCGTAGTCATCAACAAATCATAGACTTAAGCCATTTCTATTTCAATGTATCATGTCGAGTTTTTGTGAACATCGAGGGTAGTCATGATTAACAAATTCGTACATGGTTTATGTCAAATCAAAATCATCGGTTGACAGTTTACCTTCAAAATTTTTATCGTCACTCAAGCTTATATTAAAGGACAATAAAATTAAATAAAAAACATGTTTTATTTCCTTGAACAACACAATCATCTCTAAAGTTCATGATGAGTAAAATTTCGTTGATTATACTTTCATGTTCTCTTGGAACTAATTTGCAATTGAAATTTGAATTTAATTTCAAATCTTGATTAATATTCGCAAAGACAATTATATCCTGGATGTTCTCATATTGTTCGTTACAATATCCCAGAATGAAGAGCATAACTTATCGACGATTGACAGCTACTCGTTAAATATAGATGATAAATTTATTTTCAACAATCTGAGATATTATTACACATAATATCAATTTACAAAACATCTCTGTGCTCTTCGTGTGTTAATCTTCAATGTTTTGGAGATAATCTTTGATTTAGAGTTCATTAACGCAAAGTTTTAAAGTAACGAACAGCACATAGTCTAATATGAATCACAAGTCTTAGTATTGAAAATCAACAAAACTTTTGACTAACTTGTGTAAAATTTATTATTTATGTTACATCCATTACATCGAATTCGATTTTCTTTTTCCATCATACTGCTTTTCTTCAAATTCTTGCGAATACAACTATTCTATCATTTTGACGAAATTCATATTAGACTTAGTCACTGGTGAAATGTATTTGAATTAGTTATAATTGATTCAATGAATGCTACTAGTAAATATTCAGAAAGAAAAAGACCAATCTACGAAATATTTCAAATGAATAAATTTCAAAATAGAATCAATAGGATAACATTGATAGATTCGATCGTAGTTTATACATAAGTATTTACAGAAAATTTTCCATCAATATTTGTGTCTTTTCATTGACATTGAATTGTTCTAGTAGTTATCTGGTCAGTAGGTATTTTTTCTTTCGTGTCAGATCATATTTCTTGTTTCCGTCGGATGAAAATTTTTTATCCTATATTAAAAAAAAAACGCAACAAAACCTGTTATTATTCTTTCGTGACTCGTTTACACGAAGCGATTATCACACATGTATTCTTGTCGTATTAGTATATACTACTTATGTTTCTCGTGTTTTCTAATGAGATTCATGAATCTCTATTATTTTATTTTGATGACAAATTAATGATATCATCATATTCACAGTGCACGACACGATCAGTTTGAGAATAGTCGATATAATTAGTTTCGATGAATTTCTTATCATTCTATTTTCATATAGATATATATATATATATAAATATCTGATTTAACTGACAGTTTCTGGAATTGAAGGAAACAGGTATATTCTAGGTGAAGTAATCATGCTTACGATCGGAAGTAAACATACTTTATTTTTCTCCTGTTTTCAAAAATTTGATTGAATATAAAATCTATCAGTCGACGAGAGAATTCTTTTTCTCGTAAACGTTTCTTTTTATTTTTTTGGTTGCAAAACTTTCTTAGATTATTCATTTGTTTATTTATGAATGAAATCATACTACTATTTTGATGAGTTTTCTTCACATGAGTGCGTGTAAAATAGTAGAAAAACTTATACATACCGACTGATCGAAACCGAATTACAAGTATATAAAATAATTAGTATTTCATAATTCCTATCTCGAAAATGTTATTATCCTATACTGAAAACAATTATTAATGACTGTTAAAGTTCGATGGGGGAAACATTGGATACAAAATAGTTTTTTTGTCATTCTCTCATATAGAATCAAGATTTTTATCGTGCAAAAATAAAAAGAACAATACTCAAGTTTTGACAAATCATTGAAATGTACTTCATGAAAAATAAATTGGAAGAATATAGATTTGATCAAGCAATCAATATTCCATTGTTCTTCGAAATCGATTCAAAGATACATATTACAACGTTTTATCTATGATATCAAATACAAAACATTTGAAATGAATTGAGAAAATTAATAAATATAACGATTCTTTTTTGTATTTCATAAACATCGTATGACCTTGTTTACACTAATAAATTATTTGATTTTTTTGCCGTGCATAGATGAATATTAACTTCAATTGAAATTCTTTTCCATTGAAGTCGATGATAGATTCATAGAACGTTTGTTTTTCGCATCACATACTACAATTGTTGTATTTTCTCTTTCGACGTTATCTGAAAAAAACTCAAATTAAAATTTGAGAATTGTAGACGATCAAATAGAGTATTCCGATTTTTATGGTACATTATACTTATTGACATTTTCCATCTCCTTTTTCTTTTAATTAATATTTATTTTACACAAGACAAGTACGTAGAGAACAAACTTTAACATTTCTCAAAAGAAAACTGTTCGCAATAGAAATTTATTTTAAATGTTTGAATTGTTTCTTTTTTTTTTGGTCAATTACATCAAATCGATTTTTTCAACTTTGATTTCAACCATGTCACCATAGCCTTTAGTAAGGACCGGTACGTTGGAACTGGTAATAAAACGTGTTTTACCATCAGCTACAATTCGTACGCGTAATGCATAACTCGATGTTTTTTCTATATCTTTTTCATCATATTCAAGTGTAAATGCTATGGGAAATGTTCTAATTTGATTTTCAAGAATTAATTTTGCTACAGTATGAAACTTACGAATATAAGAACCATCCTGTGAGGCAATATCTAGATGTAGAAATTTTTTATTATAATGTTAGTTAAGATATTGAAAATGTTTTCTCTCTTGAGTTTTACTTACCAGTTAATGTCATATCATCGAGATAAATTAAAACCTTGTGATTATCATTGAGAATTTCGTTACGTTTTTCATAATCAATCGTACCTTCAATATGTCTGACCATGTTAAAAATAAATTTGATTACAGGTGATGATCCCTATGATAATTTGTAAATAGATTTATATTGATGACAAAACTAACTTCTTAAATGTCAGAATTTCTACAGCCTCTGATTAATACTTACGCTTGTTAAGGAAACTGTTGTGAGAGCAATAATAATTGATTGTGTCACTCTTGAAGAAGAAACACAATTTCTACGTGAGATAATGTGTTTGCCGACTCGGACCGAACCGGTGTATGTGTGTATGTGTTAGTTGACTATAGACTGAGTTTTAAAAAGGAGACGGAAGCTTGCTCTCAGACAAAGCAATTGTTTCTCCTTTCTTCTTCTATTTCGATTTCCGTTGATTGTTGAAAAAACGTTGACTCTCATTTTTCTTTTGTTAGCCTTTCTTTCTCTAATTTTCTAAAAGAGAACATAGACATGTTCGCGACAAGAATGTTCAACATTGCGTGCAACTAACAACTCGTTCTCCACGTCATTCTTAGAGAAGCAAAGAAAGAAGTTTATATTATTAATCAAAGTTAAAAACAAGTAAAAGAAAAGAAAAAAATGTTGCTTCTTTTTGTTTTACTTTTCCAATCGATAATATGCTTTCATCAGCAGTGTCTGTCGATTCAACACATGGAAAAATCAATGAATATAAAGTATGTCTTATAATAGAAGAAAACTCTTGACAAACATATATGAGAAGGAAATTTACAGATGGAGTTCTTGGAAAAAGAAACCTACAAACAATTTCTTGAAATGACGCATTCATTCAATTCACTATGTATCAAACATGTGCGTGTGCTTTGCTTCCAATAATCTGGAGAATTATAATATCAATCGAGGGTTCATAATGCACTGACAATGCTCGGACAAATATATCAAATCAAATATAGACAAGCTCAGTTAAAATACGGACATCAGTTTTGTTGTATAGAGCAGTTTTCCAACAAAACGATTATGATTCTATATGAAATGCCACTATTATTTTTAGGATAGTATTCTAAAGCCAATTAATTTCTGATATTAATATATACTTATGATGGGTGGAAATCGAAACTCTTTTTTTTCCAGAGGCTTGTAAATCTGGTCGTTCCGTAGTTCAAATCGTGAATAATAATGTTTTTATGATTCAGTGGAACATTCATCGTATTCTAAAGAGAAAACACTGCATGTGGACTTAAAAACTTCTCAAATGTGATTGCTCTCAAAATGTCAAATTAATCATTCGATATGAACAATCGTTTCTGAAGAATACGTTTATCAAAGAACTTCGATTGATATTGAAATGTCAGGTCGAAAACACAACTAACTATGTAATAACTCCCTGCCTCGATATAAATAAATCAAAAACTTGCAACAAAGTGCTTTAGTGTTGCAAAGAATGTAGCCATAACATTTTAACTTTCGTAAGAAAATATTACCAAAGATCTAAAAGATAAATATATGTTATATACATATAATTACACTCTTCGATCATCTTTCTTGCTTGATGACTAAAATTGAACTTATATAGATATACGATGTCTTCAAATGAACTTCATCAATCCATTCAATAGATCACATAATGTTCAGTACCAGAATCCATCAATATTACTTGCCATCATCGTTCACTATTGATCCTCGAATGTTACATTTGAATTAATTGTAAAAGTGTTGGGTTGCATGAAATTACAAAACTGTAAAAAGTATTTTTGTAGCAAACATCACGAACTTTCAATCGATGAAAAAAAATCTATTTCGTTTTATCACTTCATTTACAGAATATGAACGTTATAACATTGATAGTTTTGAAAGAAATTCAATTCTTTTTTTTTTAAGACAAAGTTTTCCTCTCCTAAAGGCTATTCGATATATTTGCAACATGTTGTGTGATTTAGAAAGATGAACAAGTCTACATATGCGTTGAATGTGTTTCGATAATTTTGCGACAGTTCTACAAAATTAATATGGTCAGATCCAAGTTGAAACTCGAACTGTTCCATTGAAGTGGTGAAGGACAAAGAAGATCAACGTCATCACTCTCATTTTAAGATTTTACTTAAAACTATGTTATGAAAAAAATATTTACTAAGCCACTCTATTTACATATGATTTGAATAAATGCTAACAGATTTTGCTAGTATCTACTCAATACTTTTATACAGTGGGATGGAAATGTTAAACTTTTTAGCCGGTAAAAATCCTACTTTAACTTCGTGCTCATTGGTGTAAATCAAAACTTTTCCACAAATAAATTAACACTAGGTTGATCTACAGAATCTGTTCGTATTCCATACTATGGACTTGTATATAGTCGTTTTATTCGTAATTCTTCTGGAAAGGCTATGGATGACTAATAGTGAATATGAGATATTTCTTAAACGTGCTCCTTTGCATCTTGGAGGATTTGATACGTGAAGAGTAAATATTATCAGTGAGATAACTATTTTTAGACTTAAATTAAATTGATCTTAATTTCTGACAACTATAATTTGATTGTGTTGTCTTCATAGAAACAGCAACTTTAAGAAAATAGTAACTGTTAGCATAGAATATAACCTGTAAAGATTTTATAGATTTTCGATGACTTAAATTTTTGCCAAGAAACGAATTGATGATAGTTGTTGACTTAATTTCAAGTAGCACATAAGAATAGGTCATACACACAAATTTCTATCAATCAAAAAAGTAGTGATACATACGAAAAGCGATTAAGTATACACGAAGGATGGAATCATCTTGAGACATATGCTAGATAAAACAAATACTCTAAGACAAAAGAACTATGTAATTTTACTATTAGAATACAAAGTTAACTAGAGTTTAGAAAAATCATGAATAGTTTACCAAACGCTTCGATTCTGAGAGGTAGATTTGAAGTGATTCAAGGGCAATGGTCAATCAACTAAGTAGTTTGAAAAATTATATATGACCGATTCATCACAATCGTGGGAATACATTAGATTCACCATATCTAAGAATGATTTTGAATTGATCTGAACTATTTATACAGTACTTTTTATTAGTTCGAAATTTTCTTCGGACAATTGTAAATACTAGTAATTGATTTAAACTTCATGAATTTGATCTCACTATTACAGTATATTGAAAATCAGAGAACATATACAATTTTTTTTTCGATGTACAAGAATATGATGTCGATGAATTTTATCGGATGATGTGAATATTTAATTAAACTTGAGTTTTCTTTCATCAAATGAGAGACCAATGTTTTTTCCACAATTTATCGACATTTATTCGTACAACTACGATTCTGGCAAATATGCATCTACAATCTTACACACCATACAGTTGTAACTTTAAGAAATTTGTAAAGTGAAATAATTTGACAAAGGAATTTTTACGCAAACTATTTTTTATTCGTATCATGGAACTATTCTAGTCAACGATCACTGATGTTATCAAAAAACATTAGCCATACTTTTGTAACACACTGCTAATCGATGATGAATGTCAGCGATAATATTTTGACTTAGGTACAAGAGTTTCTTTTGCTTCTGATAAGATAGAGTCTCGAACTATTTTCAAATCATAAAAACTGAAGAACTCCGTTGTCCTTGGACATTTCAATGGCAAACTGTGTAGATCACTGCTTGATTCTGTAAACTAATTAGTTTCGAGTATTTTAATTAATAAATGTATTGTTTCCTTGTAAATTTCATCATATCTTTACGAGTATGAAAAATATCAATACACAACTGTCGTTGATTATCATGAATCAAGTTTCATTAAATAGAGCCCATGCGTGGTGTTGTCCAACTTATAAAATTAACCAACATAGAAACAGCAGAATATATATTCTGTGCACTAACTCATACAGTCGATAGCATGAAATGAACATAAAGTACTTCACGATTTCTTAATCTTCAACAAATGAATATCTATTTCCTCAAACGTCATACCAGTACCGTGAAGTTAAACCTCAGTGATAATTCACGTTTGCTACTCAATCACAAGATTTCAGTGCATAATATTTAGTTTGCATTGGAAAATTAAAGGATTTTCAAAATTTTGGGAGACTATTGTTTGTTTCCAATAGAGACATTCAAACCTGCGAAAATTCTTCAATGATATGATATGCAATGTTTCAGATTTCAAGCTCAAATTATAGATGAAGAAGATCATTTTTAAGCACTTTTACAATTCTTGTGTAGGATGCATTCAATTCATCATCAAGTAAACACTATTTTCGTCAATAGATCACCAAAATAATACATGAATTTTGTATCCAGTTTATTGTTCAAAACAATCTTCAGTATCATTCTTTGACTTCACGTAATTACAATATTTGAGAACTTGTTTCCTAATTTTATGTGTTAGTGTAAAATATTGAACAGTGCTATTTGTTTCGATATCCTACGCTATGTGTATTATTCTAATGGATTGACTTTCTTCATTTTTATTTCACAATAACATCTTACATTCCATGCAACTATAGATACGATTCATTTAAATCATACGTTCCATAATATGGTACACAGTAAATCGAAACAGCAGTTACGTTTTTCATAAATAAAAATTGAGCATCACTTTCTAAAAGAATATATTGATATATTTCAATTGAAATGATTATTCGTTCTATGCGAGTGAGCTAGTTAATACGGTATCACACAGAATTTAAGTCGTTTCACACTATCAAAAGAACTACATGTTTATTTTTCGGCACATTAACATTTCTCAATAGTTTTGTCAAAAAGTTGATTCAATGTCATTCCGAGTTTGGATGACACATGCAGATGCATAGTAAATAATCAGAGACGTATGTATCTTGTATTTCACCAGGTTTCAGTTATACATATGCTTCATATAATTTCATATTGAGGTGCTTTTGAATTCAGGTTATCGAGATTTAAACAAATGACTTCAATTGATTTATTTTTCAGTCTTCATATACTTTTCTAGGTTATAAATACATGTTTTTTTTTCTATCAAGAAATAAAAGCAAGGACATCAAAATCTATTAATTTTTATATGGTTGAAAATTTCTACTCGATTTTTGACGAAGCGGAACAATGTTTTCAACAACAGATAATCAGTGAAAACACTCTATCGATATTTCTCCTGATTATGTCAAAGTTTCTCTCCTAGTAACATATATTCAGTTAATTAAATTCTATGTATTTTTTTATTAGACTAACATTTGTTGTTTCTGATGAACATAAAAGCATCAACAGTAGCAATAGTATTGAAATTATTTTGATTTCATTAATTAGTTTCTACGAGTAGATCCTTGTTGATGAAAGACTAATATTATGCGATTAACTTAAAGAATTTCTAAATTTCATATTTGACATATTCTTACGTTAAATCACAGCTTTAATCAGTTTTGAAATACGACACATTACTTGATTTTTTTCAGGTATGAAAAATTTCTTTGAATCTTTGATTTGATGTTCAATATGCACGAATCTAACTATTATCTATTCAACACTATACATTAACTATTAAATAAATTTCATAGCAATTATTTTCCTGAATCCATAGTACCTATTAAAATGTGTCGTTTAATAAATATTGATTCTGATTTCATGATTCATCTGAATGTGTCATAGTGCAACTTTGGTGATTGATACAAAGCCGAATAGCGTCCCTGACTTTACATGTTCTAATTCAAACATCCGAGTATAGGAAAACGTCGTTCGATATCGATATGACGCATTTGAAAAGGCGTATTTATAAAAACAAACAATCTGTAAGGAATATGACTCATTAAATAGTTTTGGAATCCCAAATAATACTTATATAGTTGATTCTAAGTGATCATTCAACAGCGGGGGGAGTATGAAGAATTAATCTTGTATCAAATATAAAACCAAGTTTTTAAGCTCAAGGTATACTTGACCGGAACGAGATAGGTAGATGGCACTGGTGTTACTGTTTTTCTTCGTAAGTCATCGCGCATGATTCAATAGAAGAAACCAGAGTCATTGGGAAAAACAGGTAACATAGGCTAGAAAATCAAGTAGGCATGATAATAGACATTTGTTATTCAAGTAGAAAATCTGCAGACAGCTAAATAGCCAATCAGAGAACCAATATTTCTTGCTCGTAATATGAAAAATATGAGTCACACTCATTCAGAAATTATTCAAATGAAAAAACCGAACGAACGGTGACATAAACAGAACAAAAATCACTTTTCTAGTTATAATCGTTAACGATGTTTTGTCGTCTGTATCTCGTATACTGTATTGTTTTGGTAAACGTTGATCTGACTCTTGCAGATATTTATTTACATAATCCGAGGTATCGAAATCATCATGAATCTATCTTTATTATACATATATTCCAATGCATTTTCAGAGGCAGTAATGATCGACTTAATGAGAATACTAAAACTCGTACCAACAACAAATTGTAGGTTTATATTTTTATAATTTATCTTTTCTATTGTCATTTGAACATTTGCAAAACAAAAATATCTAATCCTTCTTTCGTCTATCAGGAGTTATGATTCGCAAAATAACGAACGAGGTGGATATAATGTCGGAGATGGTGGAGCAATATATTATTATACAAGTTCAATACTACCTATTCAATGGTAATCGTAATAATTTCATCTTCTAATTCGTTTTTTTGTTGTTGTTTCACATAGGACAAATCAACATTCATGTAATGATGTCAATGCTGATTGTACAATTATACTTCAATATATGTGTGGTGATAACCTTCGTGATGGAACATCAACAAAGTATAATAGTTATTTGATTTCATTCATAGCTTTCATTTCTTATCGATTTTGATCTAGTACAATACCGGCAACTGTTCAAGGAGAAAATGATACATCGTATCGATTAACAGAAGATTTAACATCTTATTTAAATTGCCGTGTACGAAGTCGCAATAAGAACTTATTTACTGCTGATCAAGTAATAGGAAACGGCAATGCTCTTTTGAGAAATCCTTGTTATTTTCCAAAACTTAATAGGCTCTCAAAGGTGGTTCATCAATTTATACGCGACAGGATTCAGCTGGTACGCAGTACGGTTACGAATGTCCCGAAGAACGAGATTACTATCCGTATTGGCAACCAAGCGATTGGATCGTATGAAAAATATTTTCTGACATCTAAACATATCTATTCTAATGATTATTCTTCTTATTCTCAATAGGACATTGCTATCTTTACGAATCGACAAGACAAATGTTCTTACTATCAACAAAACAGTCAAAATGTTCAATCACGTTTCGCTTGTACATTTGCAACAAAAAAAGACTTGATCAATGCCAATAGTCTTGGTATTATTATTCCTAATAATCGAGCAGATTGCGAAGTATATTTATTACTTGTTTTTATGTTTTACAATTCTATTTATTTTTACTGATTGTCAAGGCATTTAATAGTACACTTTTAAATGGTGTAAAACCAAGTTGGATTGAATATCCAAGCCATAATCAACCGCCACCTGAATGTCATACTGCACCGTATACAAGAGAAAATCATCTGGGTGATAGTTACGGTTCAGATATGCCAGTATATAATTGGACACTGCCCAGTAAAAGTGCAAATAAATGTGTATTACGCATTCGGTTAGTTGTGCATCTTATTTTTAGTTTTCAATCGAACTTCTATTGTATGATTGTGTCTATTTTCTAGATATAATATATCCACTGGTGACTATGATGGTTGGAATATAAGTTCAACAAGTAATTTACCTAATCTTTACATAATGAAAGAGTAAGATTGAATATAGACCTCAGCGAACAAATTGTTTACTTAATAATTATTTACTTTTGTATTCATCAGATATTTTCCAAATATTTCTGTTGCTAACAATCGTGGTTATCTTTATCGAACAAATCCTGATATTAAATTATTCGATGGTCTTAATTTTACCTTGACACTTGCTATCGATACAGCACAATATGGACGAGTGTTTCAAGACAGGTATTTGAATTATAATTTACAAAAACATCGAAATTCATTATAGATCATTTATATAGATCATTTACATTTGAAATTCGACAACGTCCTGCAGAATATGGTGACAAACCTATTTATAATCTCAATGTACGTGGTCGACGTGGAAATATAGTAGAAGGTCTATACATATAAAGAAAAAAAAACCACTCAATATTGTACAATATCTCATTGTAGTATATCCTGCCGTTGAATACGATTATGTACCAAATCGATTAGAACTTTCATCAAATTCATATATTCATATACAGTATGTAATTGTGTTTTTGATAACGAGTTATTTCAAAGTATTGTTCATACAAGTTTCATTTTCGATTTTCTTTTACGTCAAGGATAAATCACGCAAAGAATTCAACGAGTGATTTCAACATAATTTGAAATTTAATTGTTTAGCATATAACGTTCAAATAGAATTATTTATTATTCCAAGAGATAGAAGAATTGATTTTCTTCGAGATCCTAAATTTTAAAAATAGTCTTAAAATGATGCTATTTCTCAGACATTCGTTAGCGTACATAGTTTTCTTTATTCTGATGAGTATTTATATATATATATATATATATATATATATATATATATATATATATATATATAAATAGAAGAAAATCGATATAAATTTACATGATCATTTTATGAAGTTAGAATGCATGCTAGAGATAATTTTATTTTTTTTGTTCAGATGGATTGGTTCAAATACGACTCCAACTGGTACTGGACAAGGAAACAAACAGATTGATCGAAATAATTTATTACTCTTAACAAAAAAAGTATATTTTTACAATCAAATGAATAAGAAATAATCTATGTTAATAATATTTTATATTAGCTAAGTAATCCGAATTGGGTTCCATTTGATTATTTAAATTATACGGGTCTGTTTACTGCTAATATACCTGGATTATTAAATCAAACAAGTTTTCTCGATTTATCTTTGGATGATCGTCGACGACTAGCTGCTTCGGGACAAAGTAAAGTTGGCATGAAAAGTTTTATCAAAATTACAATTTCTATTTCGACATATGATTTAGATACCGATCCTTTGCTGTACAATGCTTCGGCCTATTTCGATCTTGGCCCACGTTTAATAACTAGCCAATCGATTGGTATTTATCAATATGTATCAACTCGTAATAATGATTTTTCGAATCGCGATCAAAAAGGTCGTATCATTGTTCAACCGTTTCAATTTCAATATCAACTTGTTGGACAAAATAATTCTACGATGACAATAGGGTAAAAATAAAACGGCATTCGAATTCGAACTTTATTTTTATTGAGAAAATTTCCTGTTTAGCAATATTATTATAATATTTCCAGAGAACTCTGTTAAATCAACGACTTCAATTAAAGTTGCTCAATTTAATCGTGATCAACTTTCAGCAATTCTTCCCCAAAATGGACAAAATATAGTTGTATGTAGAAAATTGTCCTTTCTTTTCCTAAAAAGAACTTTGTTTTATTTTTCTTTTTCAAGACTAAAGAAACACTCTTTGATAATATCTACGTTGTTGAGCCATATGAACAACAATTTCTTGCTGATATTATGTTTCAAATTCCATTTAGTTTATTTAATAATAATGAAAAAAGAGTTGATGTTCTTCAATTTGCACCTCAATATGGTGTCTATTTAAAATTACCTAGTACACTTGATACAAATACTCGTATGCTTAAATTTCAATCCAATACAGCCGGTGTATTTGTATTCGTTCAGAAACCATCAAATGTAAGTTAACATCATCGAAATTTTGGAAAATTATCTTTGATTTTTTTGAATTTTCTTTAGTCAACATGGATTGCTGGTATAATTATTCCTATTGTATTAGTTCTTATTATTGTTATTTCTACAGTGGTCTATTTGAAAATAAGCCCAAATAGATATACACACGTTAAAGATGAGTTATCTAAAACAAAGCGATCTTTTTTTTCACGAATCTGAGTTTTAATCATGTATATAAAACTAACAAAACATTTTTTTATAAAAAAATTCTTTATTTCTTTATTTACTTACTTATTTTTTCAAGTTCTATTATTCATACAGTTAAAAAACTAATATTCAAGTATTGTTGAAATTCAAGAACGACAAACAAATAAATCATTTAACGATGTTAGACGAGCATTTGTGTTCTGTACAAGTTTATTTATTTTCTAAATTCAATGTGATATTTTCAAAATAAATATAATATAGGTGGAAATGAATTGATATCGTGTATCTGAATTAAGATCTCGATGCTTTAATCTACTCGTGAACATTCTTAGAATGACTGAGAACTAAATCAAATACTACACATATTGGCAAGAGCTAAAGATTGCTGTAACTACATCTGATGGTTATCAATTAGAACTTTACAAAAGAAAAACGAATATCTGTACAATTTTTCAGCAATGTTCTGTTTTTTCGTTTTCAAAAATTTAGCGATATTCTTTTTGATATCTACGAAAAGAGATTATTTTTGTGTACTCAAAAAGTGAGTACACTACTAAAATCGGTCAGTGTGTCCGTCCGGCCGTCCGTTTATTCGATAACCCTTCACAATTACATTCGACTGAGTTGAAATTTTGTGCACAGAATTGTCTCATCAATATCTAGGTCAAGTTCGAAGATGAGAAGGATCCGTCACGAAATGGCTGAGTTATTGAAAAAATTGCCATTTTTCACCAAGCAATCCCTGAGGTGGGGTACAGGGATTTTTTCAAAAAAAACTTTTTTCTCAGAATTATTCACAATATATATAAATCGACTCAGTTTTTAACGCTGATTCCCAATCTGATATTAGTTTTGAACCAAATCGAGCTTTCTGAAAGAACATCGCCAAAAAAAGGTCTCGAAATAAACAAAAACTGCATCCCGAAACTAAATTGTCTAGATATATCTCAGTTGGCCAGTAGTGTTGGGATTTACCAAATACCTGGTTCTGTAGCTACTTAAAAGGACTATCGAAAGGTAAAACCCCGAAGTCAATAGATATTAATATTGACCAAACCATCCCTGAGGGGTGGTACAGGGATTTTTTCAAAAAAAACTTTTTTCTCAGAATTATCCACAACTTATGTAAAGTGACTCAGTTTTTAACGCTGATTCAGAATCTGATATTAGTTTTGAACCAAATTGCAGCTTTCTAACAAAACATTGGCTGCAAAAAGGTCTCAAATGCACAAAAACTGCATCTAGAAACAAAGTTGCCTAGATATGTCTGAGATGATCAGTAGTTTTGGAGTTTCCCAAAAAGGTTTACCAAGATACTTCATGCGTGCACACATTCTAGGATGACTGATTTGTCTCATTCACTTTTTGAAGTACACATAACTCTCGGACATAAGTCCGAAGTTTTCACATTTATTGATATTGAGACCGAATAAACTATGAGTTCGTTTTTAATTATTTACATAGTTTAGTTTAAAATTGAAAATAAAAGATGTAGCATAGATCAGGTGTTGATGGATGATTGTAACGTACTTGTTTGGAATTAGTTCCTCATTTTTTGCACGTGAGAGATATACCGGTTTCCATCGTTTTTATCAGTGCCTAGATTTAAGACACAGGTCAATCTTACAGAGTTCAATTATGCTCATTACGTCTATGATTTTTTATGCGATGTTTAATTAAACGATGAATTCGAAATTCATTCATATATGATCATATTGTGTTCTCATCTGATAGATTTTCTTTTAGTATAGCATGTCAATCACTTAATAATTACAAAAAATTTAAATCTTCGATAATGGTAAAGAACTACTTAGTCTAATTAATATTTTCAATATTCATCGAACTTGGAGCTGAACGCTTTTTGAGATTGTTTATGATAAAATTGAAACAGCAATGATAAGGATATTTCGAAAGATGTTAATATCAGTCCATTGTCTACTATCGAAACCGATTAAGTCATGATGATGGCAAGTAGTTATTTCTAATGTAAGCGATAAGCATTCGTTCTAACAATTCCGCGAGTAGTTTTGTGTTTGAAGAATTTTCATAATAGATATTTATATCCATCAATATTAAAATAAAGTTGATGACAAGAAAAAACTACTACGACTAACAAGAATACAGCTTTGTTAATCTTCCTCGAAATTCTATTGTTCCTTTGTGGTGTATGAAAAACAAGTCGAATACAAGTGGTATACATCTTCTATTTTTCTTTGATGAAATTCTATTGATATGTTGAATCAATACAATACTTCAGATTCTACTTCTTACTAAAAGTAGACGTCTATTGAAAGTCTTTTCAAAACTTTGCTGATACGCATCACATTTTTGTGAGATATTATTCGTACAAGTCTTTTCTTCTCTGTTATTTATAATGAATAGATTCATCATGTTGATATTTTTCATTGAATATGTCATTTACTAATATCATCAATAACTAAAATAGTTTTGAATTGAACACAGTCTACTACTTAAGTTTCATTTATTTGCCTAGAGTTTATCTTTTTATCTAAGGAATGGTCTTGATTGTCTATGAAATGTAAGGATCATACTGATCTGCCATATTTACGAAGAAAACCACATGAAAGAGCAATTAGAAATAGCTGTTGTTGCATATCGTACATAAAAAAGTACTCAATTAGATCTGGTTGTCTGATAATATATATTCCATTCTATTTGGTCGACTATTACATCTGTTCTTTCAAAAATAAAAGATCACTAATAACATCATTTAATAGCATGTCAAGTTGTCTTGCGACTTTTACTCGTTATAACATATGCTATTCTTTTTAATTAGTCAGAATCTGTTTTCTTATACAAATCTACATATGATAATTACTTCTCATAGATAGAAAAATGTTTCTTTATAGAATCTATTATAAAGACTTGATCAGCACAACATGAAATATATGAAAATAATGCCGAACTATATATATATATATATAAATATATATATATATATATATATATATTTCAAAATATATAAATTAAAAATGAAAACAAACAAGAAGCATACATAGATTGAAAACTAAAGAACTGAACACTGCCTGATTTTCTACTTATTATATTTTGGTTTTTACATCTGTATTTTTCACTAAAGCATAATCAACAATTTGATTGCTGCAAATCTCTTCCTTGAATAGAATCGTAAACAAGATAAACTGTCGTTTCGAATCCGGTATAAAAATGAAATAAAAACAAAAAACGCGATGTACCACATTATTGCACAACAAAATTAAAATATAGTAGAACAAAAAAAAAATGTTGAGGAAAAGAACTAGAAGACCGGTATGAATATTATAAAGTCAAGCAGCTGAGTCATTTTCTTTTCCAACAGTTTGTTGCGATACTGTTCGTTCAATAGAACGCTTGATACTTGCATTTTGACGATCATATTTTTGAGAGTATAGCCAATCCGTTCTAGAAAAACATCGATGAATTTTTAATTGAAAACAAACGAAATGAAAAGCACAACAAAACAAAAATACCATGGAAAAGCTAACAAGCATGTTTTATTATTAGATAGGATGAAATGCACATGCATATTACTTTTCCCTAAGTCATCAAACTTTTACTTACATTCTGATTTTAACAACACGATCGAAAAAATCTGACTCTCGCATGTCGCATATCAAATCTGAATAGATATTACGGGGAAAATAGTTTTTGAATATTATTAATTTGAAGAAGATTTATATGACATTCTGTATGATCATTAGAGATGACTGACAAGGGAATTAATCAAACTGATAAGTCGTTTATAGAAAAACGGGAACGTGCATTATGTAACCCTAAATGATCTCTGTAAATGTCTTGAAAAGAATTTATATCTTTAACTTATTACTGTGATGATATACAACAATTTTATGGTATTTCTTGAATGAATATTGTTTTTACTTATGAAGAACGGATTTATCAGTATTGACATGAGACATGGTATAGATAAAGATCTTAACGAGAATAGTTACGTTGAAAATTTGCCCTCGATATTATTTATGTTCTGTCGTAGATGTAATGCTCTTATTTTTTCAGCATATAAATAAACCAAAAAGCTCGAGATTGACATAAGATATTCTTCTACTGAGTGTCGAGTTTTGTACAAAGCTTGTAAATCTTATATGAAATATTAGTTTTCATGATTTAGAACGTAGTATTTCTATGAAAATGGTCGTAACGATCTCAAAGTTATCATATGTGCATTTAAAAACACTGACGATAGTAGTAAATATCAGGAAAAAAAAACTAATGTTATCTTACAGATCTTCTTGCATTGTTTCAGAGTTGAAAAGGCAGAAACTACTTGTTGGAATGTAATGAAATATTCTTATGAGACAGCTTTCCATGACCTACATTTACTAATCTCTAGAGATCAAATGCCTAATTTAGGATTCATTCGTTTTTGTTACGATACTAACATTCAAAAACAACAGATAACTACATTGATATTAACTCAAACCCCTAGAAGTATTCGAAGTCATTTTCACACGTACATAAATAATAGATACACAACAATATTAGTACTGAATAAAGATTTGTCACTAGTCGCTTGATTTAATTTTACAAAATGTTCATAATAATCTTAATTTGATTGTAATACATCAACTGTCGAATATTTTTAGTAAAAAAAAAATTGTCGACATTGTACTGTCGAATTGAAAATAAATCGAATATGTTAACAAACTTCCTTGGTTAGTTAAAAGAAAATAAATCAAGAGTTAGAGTTAAAATAAAAACAGAGCTAGTATAATTGTTATTTTTTTGCAATAAACAAGTTAAACAATATAGTATTCGTTTTTCCTCAACCACATAAAATCATATTTGTATTCATGTTCCTATCGCGAACGTGACGTTTTATCGAATCTAAAATAGAATATCATTACTATCACCAGTGAATTTAACAAATAGAAAAAAAAACAAATACAAAACAACACGAAATATGATTTCCCTGAACGAATACAGACAACATTAATCTAAATCTTTGTTTTTTCCTTACTGAGAATCATAATCAATGACTGATGTATTATGTCTAGAGTAAGATAAATTACTTATGAAGTCATTTTCAATAATAGAATGTTTCATTCGAAAGCAATAGAGAAACAAATCAATAACTTACTGTTCAATAATAACTGGAATTGAAATAGAATTATTAGGAAATTCTCGTTCAAGTTCAGCAATTGTAAATAAATAGTGAACTTTGTGATAGAATTTCTTACTGTTAATAAATAATCAAGAATATATATTTTTTTTCTCAAGTCGAAAAAGAAAACATGATTATTTTCTACCTGAAAAATGGTCGAGAAAGAGCAATTACAGTACGTAACCATCGTGTTGGATGTACAACATAAATTGCACGAAGATTTTTTCGTAATCTAATCAATGTGAATAGTTAGAAATGTTCATATATTTAAGAAATAAAATAAACATCATGATATATATATATATATATATAAATACCGAAAATTTATCATTTGATAATATTTACGAAGAAATTTTAATTCTGGTGTTCGATGTTTTGGTGTTGCTCCATGAAAATAAACAAGTATATAATCGTTTGTTACTAATTTTTCTAATTTATGATAAACATAACTACAAAATAGATAAAAAATAAACAAAAGAAGATGACGAGTCAAATTTTTATTTTACTAGAAAAGTTGATCCATTATATAATGATATTCTCTTAAACGACGATCGGGCAACCAACAACCATAGATAGCAACGATCGTCGTTTGATTCTGTTCTTGTAATTTACCAGATGAACCGAATACACATTTAAACGGTGAAATTGTTTTAGCATCAATTTTAATTTGATTACTATCAATCGTACATGAAATAACACCATTTTCTTCGTCCGGATCAATGTCAGTGTAATCTTTTGATATTGGACGAAGTATAACTAGAGAAGTGAACGAAAAACAAACTGATGAAGATTAGTTGTGTTTTTCTCTTATACTGCATCGAATTACAAATACATGTATGACATTCCTTTTGCTTTTATTTATACATTCATTAATTCATTCATTCATACTAATGAATGGATCAACGGAAATTAATCGACATCATTTCCTCAAATGTAAACTACATTAGACAAATATATTTTTGATGTAAGTTTTATTTCTTTTCTTAGTATCTAATTTGGACCCATATATAGAAACTCATGTCGTTTATTCGATTCTCATTATATTCAATCATTGAGAATATATCTTTTTCTAGATTCTTCATCGAATCCTCATCCCTAGTTGATTATTTGTCAGATGTTCTTTTCTCATCAACGCCTTTATATAGAACGAAGACAAGAATTTAATATTTATGAATGAAAAGAAAGAGAGTCTACGATAGAGATTCTTTTACTAGACATGAATAGCATCGTTCATCGTATGATTGACTAGTGACGCTGTTATTCTAACTAACGAAGACGCAAATACGCACATTCATTTCTATCTTTGTTCACAGAATAAATCTCATTTCTTTTTTTCTGTCATTATTGTTGTTTCTGAATTAATCAAAACGAGAATATATGACAGAAACTAGCACACAAAAAAATATTTATCTATATTTCTTTTACCAAAACTTTTTTTGTTTGCTTTGTTTTTCTTAGAACAGAAAAAAAAATGAACAATCCATTACGAGGAGAAAATAATGATAACAATACATCATTAAAAAAAACTTTAGTTCTTGGTTTTACACCTCTTGTAATTGCTGCAGTACTCTATGTTATTTTCAATCTATGCATTCAAATATCAAGATATTATTCGAATTGGCGTCTAAACAAACAACTAACGATTGTTCGATGTTCTGAACAATGTCTCATCGTTTCAAATCCATCGATCGATGATATTAACCAGAATTCCTTTCCACAAGTTGTTTAATTCATCGTGCATGACAGATATGTAGCATTGAATTATGTATGAATATACATGCCATTATTTATTGGATGGAAAAATGATGAGAATCTTACATGAAATGGCTTACTTGTCGGTTCCACCGCTACTGTTTTTATGCATGCATCTATATATGTATATATACATACTCAAGGGCCCATATTCGTTCGGGTATAATCAGACAAGCTACTATACTGTCGTTTTTCTTTTTCTAATGCGTTGGTTCTCGTTGTTGTTGTTATTATTATTATTGCCTTTTTTTGTATCAACACTTTGTTAGTAACATGCCGTAGTTAGTAAAGTCAAGAAGATGTCCATTCTACACAAGTCTTTATCAGAAGAAAAGAATACCGAAGGATCTCCGTTTGTGTCGGATGATTGATACAAAAGATAATTGTATAAGTAACTGTTTTCTATGCAACATTATGGAGCAATGTTCACGGCAATGTATTCGTCGAACATTTTACGCTGTCCTAGTTGGTGTATCACCCATTGTAATATGTTTATTATTTATCGGTCTGGCTCGTTTAATATTGTATAGTCTGGAACTCGCTTATTATCGTCGTCAAAAGATTACCGATCGTCGTTCCTCATTACTATCGTATCAAAGTGGTCGTCTTGCACTTTCTTATACACCTGTATCGAACGCTGAATTACAACGTATCATTCAAGGTGACTATCAAAATCCACCAGCAAGAGAATCATTAGCCTTCATTTACAGTAATTATACTACAACACGTAAAACTCCAAAATTCATTAGATCAATTTTACCAAAACGAGAATCGACCATAGCAACACCGAGTGTTCTTGCAAATCTTGTTGTACGTCGTAATGCCTTAGATGCAAGTCCAATTACTGGAATTCTCACACCAATCGAAACTCCACTACAACCTACATTTTCTATAGTTAATGAAAAAAGCAAACGTCGGTCAAGCGTTTTTTCTATAACAAAAGATCCAGTCGAAACAATAGCACTAACATTTATGGATACTAAGAATAATAGTAATAGTAATAATCGGCATCATGGAAACCTGGCAACTACGCATGATTCAATTGGCTGTGAGCAAATAACAAATGAGCAATCAATGGCTGTAACGAAAACAGTCAAATCAGCAGTTATCGTAGAAGAATTTCTCGATTTTCACTCAGTTAGTTCATTACCATGTGCACTATCTTTGCTAAGTTCTTTTCCAGAAAATGACAATGAAAGAAATTCAGAGATAAATGAAAATGATGAACAATACTAATCGACAACTATAATTCATTAAAAGAAAACAATTAACTACCAAACTCTTGCTTTACACATTCCAACGAGTGTAATGATAATCGTCAGTAAATTGAATCTGTGTACACTAATATGCATCTGACGTTCAAGGTTACTAGCTCTATGATAGATGTATTACGCTGTAAATCAATTATATTAACAATGACTATTCATTAGCGTATATTTTCCGTGTTCTCTCGTCATTGACGTATGGATCCGAAACAGTAATAAACATAAAATTAATCAGTCATGTTTCTTTGCTATGTATTTACTAACATATCATTTGTGATATTGAACTCATATAGCAACAAAAAAAGAATACTATGAGAATTACAACTAGTAATAAAGACGAGTATTTCTCTGCAATTATTCGTATGAAAGATAATATTGCAATGCACAAAGTTGTCAATCAGAAGAAAATCTAATGAAAATAAGGAACAGAAATCATTCACAAAGAATAGGTCTATGTAAGAGCATCATTCTCGTTATCAATTTCTAATCGCTTTTGTTTCATCAACATTTGAGTTATCTATTCTGCATATTGATGTTTACTATTAAAAAAGAAATACCTAGCCTTCTTATTTATACAGATCATTTACGTATATGTTAAATCATGTCTTATCTAGTGAAAAGAAAAAAATCAAATGAGACCTTAGCAAGTTTTTGTTGAGTAAAATATATATATTTGAAATTTTCATGGCAATCAACATAATCGAGCAGTTGACAGTATTGCTTCTCAATCATTGAACTAAGTTTGAATTTTTACTTGAGAAAATAATTACTTTTTCGGATCTAACTTAGATCAGACTAAACTTTCAATTTTTCATCATGTTCTTTGAGATTGAATCACACCAAGTTTTTGAACAATTCGTACATTTGAATTTGATATTAATAATGCATCAAGAATAGAAATACATTTCAACAGATTCTATGTCGCCATGCATATGAATAAAATCCGAAGAACTGAATATTGTCTAATAAATACAGATGACAAGCTTCATTTACTGAAAGTCGAACATATATTTCTAAAACAATCCTTTCTAGGTTTATGACTTCTTTTTTTGTTCAGAATTTAATCTTACTGTAACATTCCTACATGCAAATTTTTCAATCGCAGTTAGAACTTAAAGTTTTCCGCACTTTTAGAAAATGTTTTGACTTTTTACAGTTGACTGTCTCTGTCCCTTTGTATATCCTTTCAGATTAAGCCCTACAATGGTATGCATTAGAAAATGGCGAAGTTTCCAATAGAGCTATGATTGATGTTAATTAGAGCGACGTAACTGACTGTATGTTTGATCCAGCATTTATGGTTGATAAGTCTACGAAACAGTTTCATAAGAATCGAATTTAAATATTGATATTTTGAAGAGAGCGAAATTTTAACAACATTCATTTGAAGAAAAACAAGGACATCGAGAGATTAGTATTTTTTTTTAAATTTTATGATCATAATGGAACATTATCAACGCTTGTGAAATTAACATTGATTGATTTGTATAATCATACGTTATAGCAGATATTTCTATGGGTCTACCCTGAACTCATAAAAAATTGTGTCTATAATTGGTTTCTTCCATTCTAATTGATTCCGAACTTCGCCCATCCTAAAAAATGTGATTTTCAATACGTGTCACCTCATATTTTTCATCGTATTAACTCATCTGTTACAAGATAAACCTTCTAAGCTATGCATGAAGTAGTGACATCTTGCTTACATACTAAATCATCATATGGTGTGGTTTTTATGATCGTAAATATGGTGTCATATAGGATCAAAGACAATGTAATTATATGGCCACACCCTCTTATGTTGAAACATAAAAACTTCGATTTCAATAAATTTGATCAATATATGTCTACCTAGACATTTTCATTGAAAATATGAGATCAGACGAATTCAAAATCAAATTTTTCCGTATGAACTTAGTTATCAGGAATAAATTAAAGCTGGAGAAACCAACTAGGAGCATAATTTTTGTCCGAGTCCAGGGAACACCATTTCTTTTTTGTTATCTAGTGACAATGTAATTAAAATTCATTTTTGTAAATTTAATCGATAGAATAAAAATTAAAAAGATGAAAGAAAAACTTTTCTTTTTCCTATGATTCCTTAAGCATCGACTTCGTCGAGAAATGTTAAATAGAATTTGTCAACTTTCTGTTTATTCTTCATCGTATCTTTCTTGTTATTAAAAAATTAACTGTTAATCTGTTCATAAAATTTCACTAAAACAAAGAGCTATATAAAATGTTGATTTCGCACATGAATGTCATTCAATAACAAACAATAATTTCAAAAAATGATCCGATTCAAAGGAAACTACTTGTGTATAAAAACTCTAATCGTTAATCGGCTACGAACAGCAGAAAATATAAAATATCATCAATAAAATCGTCTAAGAAAAGTCTTCCTAAAATTATAGCTATCCGACCGCAACATCCTATTGAACAACAGCTATATCTAGCAATCAAGAATCAGTTGTCAACATTATGACAACCAATACTATGCAGTTAACTTTCATGTTCCATACAATCACAATTATAATGATATTTCTTCAAACTAGAATAGCCATATTACTTATTCTCAAGACATTCATTAATAGCAACAATATGATAAATACCATTCATATATATATATATATATATACATCAGTAAAATACATACAAATCATATATTTTACTATACCTGAATCAAACGATCGACCTATTTCCATTTCCGAAGTTTTCAATAATCTTTCATCCGTTGTCGTTTGAATAATTGGAGTTACGTCTGATTCTGAACGTAAATTAATCGTACGTTTTGAATCTGTATTTAGTTTCGTTGTTGATAATGTTGTTGGTTTCGATGGAATGTTATCAGTTTGAAGATCTGAAAAATACAAATCAGTAAACAAATTTTTATTTAACGATAAAAGTACTTGATTTTTTATTCAATGGTGGCAATGGCGGCAATGGTGGCGGTAAATCTTCACTCTCCGTTGCTGATACACGAGTTTCCGGCTGGTGGGTAATATTACGTGTTTGAACTTCATCTATTTTTCTATTATTTGTTTCTGTTATATTCATAAAATCAGTAATACGATCTCCCATTGGTTTAAAACTCGGTAACCTATTGTCGTCATCATCATCAATCTCCACATCATCCAGATGGCTATTTCTAGATGATGCTGACGATTGATCAAGACTATCTTTGGGTGTTAAAACAGCAACATTTTCTATGTTGTCATCAAATCGTACAGTTTTCGATATCGGTGGCTCAGTTGATTGAGTTCGTTTTTGTTCACGAAAATAATTATCATAATTTTCCGTGTCACTTTCATTACTACTATCTTGACTTTCTGCTTCTTCTATTGTTGGTGGTAGCATTGATCGTAACTGCGTTGTTGAAGAATCGAAAGGAACGTTGTCATAAGATTCAAAGTTCAGTTTGATACTTGCTGGTATTGATTTTATTCTCTCTTCATCATTGTCGTCTAGTTCCCATGGTTTATCTTCGTCCACATTTGAGTTTACTGCATCATTTGTTTCTTGTTCAAGCATTGTTATTGATTTTTCTGTGAGTGATAGTCCACGTAATTCATTATTAGAATTAACTGTTCTCGTTTCAATATCTAGTGCATAAGATGATTGATCAATAGCATAGACTTTTAACTGAGAATTACTTGATGTAGTTACGAAGTCATTAGTTTCGTTTTTGAATGGATTATTATTATCAAGTTGATCGTCATCATCACTATCCGTCATACTCGTCTTATCACCCCGATCAGCTGCTGCTGCTGCTGTAGGTAGTGCGTTTGTACCATGTTGATCGTCCATTGACTTAAAAAAACGGAAAAAAAAATGTTTTTTTTTCTTCTTCCTATAATTCTATTGAATGGCACAAATTTACGTACTGATAATTGTTTTGATGCAGTTGACTCGATATTGACTTTTGCATCAGTTAATATTGATGATTCGTTCTAAACGTATAATATAATCAAACTATTCAAATTTATGCGATAAAACGAGATTAGTGAAATCAAGTGAGCAAGAAATGTATATGAGCTGAAAGCTTGATAGCAAAAGGTGCTCAATCATTTTTACCCATGTTAGTAGAAGAACTTTTCAAAAAGAAAATACAATTAGATATTGATGAAGAAAATCAATTACCTTGTTGAAAAGAAGAGCATCTTGAACAATGGTACTACTATCGTCTGCATCAATATTTTGAACGGATGCTATCAGTGAATATTTCATCGGATTGTTATGTGTGATAGCCGAATCAAAAGAACTCATCGATAGAGTTGATGATAGAATTTCTCGATTAGAATCATTCTGATTTGTTGAGATAGGGAAAACGTTTGATTCATGAAATTCATCTGAATAAAATAATATAGGATCAGTATAATTTTGATCTGTAACATCATAAGGTGCTTCGAATTGTTTAGTCCAAACATTATCGAATGCTTGATCAAATGGATCTAGTATATGATTTTCGATCGTATGTTGTTGATTGTGCCAGTCAATAATTGATAGAAGGTTATCGATAGGTCGTCTATCATTATCTTCATAATTAACTTCATAAATTGCTTGTAAAAGGATTTGATCAATGAAACTTTCTATTTGTTGTTGATACTGATGAATTTCGTCGAATTCGTTTTGAATAATATTAGATATCAAATATTCAACAACTTCCTTAACATCAACATTAATGAAGAATAATGCATTTGTTTCCTGTTGTTTTTCTTCTTGAAAAATATTAGATTGTCGGAATTCATTATCAGAATATAAACTATGATGAATGATGTTTTCAACTGTATAATCTATATGATTCTCTTGACGAATATTGTCGAGGTTTTCATACGTAGAAGCTTCTAGATCATCATTCAAACGACTTATAATCCAGTGTAAATAAGTAATCAAATCATCGTTATCGTTATCTTTATTCAATAGAGATTCGTAAGATGTTGATTGATTCCGTATTTCATTGATATGAAAATTCTCTCTGTCTGCTGCTGTTGTGTCTTGTAAACAATCATTGTTATTAATATTTGACATTCTATTTGTCATTTGTAAACCATCAGCTATTAATTGACTTGATGATAACATTGAGTTGTTGAATTCATTCATCGATGTTATTAACGAAGATGATGCATCTGAATCGAGCATAATATCAGCAGAATGTGATTCATCATCATTGAATAAACCAGATGATGTTAATGATGTTAAAGAAAAACTTGTCGATGGAACTTTTATGTCTTGTTTGTTGTTAGGTTTCGTTCGATTTTCATTATCATCCATATTTAAAGTTAAATGACGACTATTACTATTTGTTTCTTGTTCATCGTGTTGAATGTTTTCATTTGTATTTTGATTACTTTCAGAAGATGATCGTGGTGTATAAACTAAACCATGAAGTTGAGCGAGAGTATTTAATAATTCAGAATCATTATCTGATTCATCATCGGAACTCATCGTTTGATAGCGATATTGTGGTTCTTCATTGTTGTTAAGCATCGGTTCGTTATTCATATCTGAACAAATCTTTTCTTGTAACTTCTGTTCTATCCTTTCTGTTGGACAAGAACTATTGATAGTACGAACTATTTTTTCTTCTTCCGCTTTTTCTATGCGAAGGTGATTGACAGCAGTAGCAGAGCAATTATTTGTTGTTTTTATATTAGAAGGATCCTTCTTTTCGTCGTTCGATATAGATAATGAGGATGATTGTTGTATATTTTGGTAATGCTTAAATGATTTGCTTTCAATTTCATTATCAATATGCGACTGTGACGATGTAGGGCACATAGCCGTAGAAATATGTGTTTGCTTGACTAGATCCGATTGCTATGAAAAAAAACAAAAATAAATGAGAAAACGATAAATTGATTTTTCTTCAGTTTCCTTTTGGTTAATCGATCAATGGATAATAATGACAATGACAACAACGATCGATGTATTCTTATGTAATACGTATATCCTACTGAGAGGATAAATCAACTGCTAGCAAAATAGAATAGATTTAGCAAGAAAAAAAAATCAAAACCACATGAGAACATAGAGAGGTCGCTTGTCCTTGACTTTTGTTGAAGGTCTTTTGTATGATAATTAATATCTTGCTTCTTCCTTCTAATTTCACACTTTTAAACATCGATCGTCTGTCACATACGCTCAACTCGTATAAAATTTTCAAGACGTCACCATACTATAATGTTAAAGGTATGTTTAAATTTTAAGGCTCATGTCGTCATGTTTTTTTCGAAATATACAATAGACAACAGGTGACAATGTTCACCTGATGATTCATGATTCTCTTCAATATTTCATTCGAAATGCTCTGTATCATCTAGAGTAAGGTACGATCAAGGACGTGATAGAGTAGATTTCTTTTTAGATTTTTATTCGATGTATGTAAAGAAAAAAAAAAGGATGACAAACTTAATAGTTCGAGTGACTCTTAATGAATGAATGGTCATTCATTTCTACAGCAAGTTTTTTCGAACAATAACAGAAAAAGAGCTATGACTAACGACGATCTCTTTTATACTATCATGATTCACATCATATTTCAAATTATAAAAAAAAAATTACAATAGACTACAATGAAACTCCTTAGAGAATTCATTCGTATGCAATTAAAAACGTAGAAAAAGAGATGCTCTTTTGATCTGAAGTAAACAATACTACTTCTGCTCTAGATTGTAACGGACACTATCACGAATTTTCGCAGGAAACAATGTGTCAAATAAAAAAGCCTAATTATTGATGAAAGATTAAATCTCAGATTGTCTTTCCATGCATGGATATTTATTTAGATTTTTCTAAAATAATCCTAATAACAATAAATTACCTGTTGATGATCATTACCATATAATACTTCTTCGAATATGTTCGGATTATGCATAATAGCAATAAATTCATCGTCATTGTCATGTTCATTGAATACATGTCTCATGTTAATAACATCACGAACAATGCTATTTTTTCTGGTTTCATTTTTCAAATGAAGAAGATTTTCTAATGTTATTATGGACAGTGCTGGTTGATCAGAAGTAAATGTTTCTAAATCATCATCATCATCATCATCAACTAAAGCAATAGGTGCTGCTTGAATAGGTTTTACATCATCAATATCTTTATCGATATCAACTATAGGTGATTGATCTGATATCGATGCTGATGAACGTATACTAGAACTTTTATGATATGAAGAACTTGAAGATGATCTTGAACTATGATAATCAAGATTAACTTGTAGAGATAGTTCTTCATTATTATCATGATTTAAAGTGTTATTGTTGAAATGAATTTTTTCATCATCATCATCATCATCATCATCAGAATCCGATGATGTCAGAATATGATCATCATCGTCAACAAAAACTCTTGCTTCATCCTTATAACCAATACTTAAATGTGAGGACTTGTTTGAATATGTTGAATTACTAGAGGATGATGAATCAATAAAATCGACTTCATCATTTTGATTGAGAATAATACGAATTGGTGGTGGTAATGGAGCATTAGGTCGATCGTTTTGTGAAATTATTTTTCCAAGAACAAAATCATCATTCCATTGGGTGACATCATCGTCGTCGTCTTCGTGTTTACTTATCTCGTCGTCTTCGTCGCGAAGATGTGATGATGATAAGAGAGAATCAGGTGACGATGAACGCGTTGAATCTGACTGATCAAACAAATCCATACGATCAAATGGTATTTTATCATCATCATCATCTTCTTCTTCGTGGTGATCTGGATCATCAATATCGGGAATATCTTTAAACAGCGATGGTATAAATATTGTATTATATTCTTGTTGTTGATGTTCATCTGTAAATCCATTTAGCATTAGTTCGTTATCACTGTCATCACCATTATTATCATCATTATAATTATTTTCATTATCTTGATTGTTATTTTCTATATTATCAGCAAATACATCGAGTAAATTATTATTCATGGGATGATTACGTGTTGAATGATAACCATTTTCAAGGTTTTTCTTTATCAAAGTAGAACTATGTCGAATAGAAATACCATCGAAATCATCTTCATCATCCATATCACTG
Source organism: Rotaria macrura (assembly GCA_900239685.1). NCBI lineage: Eukaryota > Metazoa > Rotifera > Eurotatoria > Philodinida > Philodinidae > Rotaria > Rotaria macrura. Next base: position 171,460 of record OENT01000043.1, read on the forward strand.
GTATCGTCAATGGGCACTTGTGCTGTTTGTGATGTCAATCGAGAATGACTTCTTTTGGCAATATCATCATCTTTTCTTAGAAAAGGATCATCGTTAACAATGTTCAGTTCTTGACTTGTTTTCAAATCATTCGATGATAATGAAGAATCAACAAATGATGCACTAGTGAATGGTTCAGAATTCGTAAATAAGAATGAACCAAATATTGGTTTGTACATTTTTTCATTATCAATATTTGTACTGATAGCATCCGATGATAGTTTTCTAGTAGTTGATGCATCGACTTCAAAGATCGAGGGTAAATTAGCATAAAACTTAGTAAGATCTTCGACGTCATACGCCATATTGATCAAATGAACATGGGTTGCGAAAAAAAGCGAAGATAATTGACGGTGAAGAAGAAGGAAAGAACGAGAAGAAAGGAATAAAGAGAAAGAAAAAAGTATTAAGGAATTAACAGTAGTCGAAGAGAATCTATCGAAAAAAAAAGATGATGATACGTCTAAAATACGGAAGAAAAAAAAAAGCAAGCGAGCAAATAAGCAGGCCGAATAAAAGAAAGAAGAAAGAATAACAACAACAATAAAAAAATATAATAGTAAAGGAGTTGAAGACACTTTTTTTTCTTATTCTTTTTGCTTGGCTATCATTTTTTTCTCCACATATATACACGATACTGATGATTCAAACTGTCCTTCGTTTATGGTATTGAGACAGAGTTTCTTTCCCTCCCTCCCTCTCTCTCTCTCTCCTCTCCTGTCAAAATTGATATGTGATACAAATATTATTAGACAAAACGAACGAGAGAAAGCAAATGGGTCGCATGTAGCAAATCTGATTGACTATTTCTTTGAGAAATATTATCAAGACCAAAAGAAATAAATACACTTGCCGTGGGTTACTCTAATCAACTAAGTAAATGTTGTCAATAGAACGGTATTATTATTATTTTTTTCATTTGACATCGACCAATATATAGATATCATCGAAACAAGTATATCCTTCAGTATAAATCAGTTACTTGCTTATCCTTGATCATGAATATAAAAGATACTGATGTGCTTATTTATACAGAAACAAAGCGAGGAAGTTTTCAATTGATTTCAGATTTTTTTTTGTCATCTTACTCATCATAACCGATGACGACTATAATTGATTATGATTTCACACTATACAAACATTTGACACACACGTGTATCTGTATATAAGCATGCGCATCCTACATAAAACTTATGTCATAGGTGACGAGAAGGATACGACATTGACTAGTGATGGACGACTGATAATTAAGTTATGTGTAGGAAGTAATTCATTTTTCTTTCGCCTTCTCTCGGTTTGTATTCTCTTCTTCTTCTTTTTTTACGACGTGAAAGGTCGCTCGACATCGTTGTGAAATACGATAGACGAACACATCAGCGATTTATCAATTCAATTTTCGTGGTTAGCAAATCATTGCATCTTTTTTTGTTTAATGTTACGATTCCAAGTGTTGTTCCTCTCATGCATTCTGAATAAGTTTTTTTTTTTTCCTACAACAATCAGATAGACAAGAAAGAAAAGATCTTTGTGCATTAAAGCAGCCATTTAAAAGGTCAAACATTGCAAGCCATTATGTACAGTTGTTACGTATCGTTACATAAAGCAATCAATTGAGCGCATCAGCCAGTTAGCAAACTTACGACATTGATTGTTACTGAACCATCTTGAGTGAAATCATTTTTATTCTCATCAACAAAATTGGTCTCAGATTCAGACGATGAATTCGAAGAACTTGATACAAATGTTGCTCTTTTTGCTGTTAATATTGTTTGTACTTGCGGAGAAATACCATTGGATGTTTCTTCTAAACAAAAAACAAAAGCTGAATTTTTTATTTTATATATAAAATAAGTCGTATCATGTGAACTAACTTGAAGTAGATGATGATTCAGATTGAATTTCTATCTCACTTTGAGATAACGTAGGAGGTAAAGATGAATTTTCTTCGTCTTCATCAATACTATTTGATCGACTTGTACTTGGTGTTCGAATATCATCATCATCATTTCTTTCCATTTTTGTTTAGAGCAAAATATTTATAAATGTTATAATATTAATCTTAAAATAACATGAAAAAATTTCAACGTTTGTGTTAACTATGTTAGTTAAGTGCAAAACGTCCTTGCTATATGACATCTAAAGAAGACTTTTTTTTAGATAAACATCATTTTATCTTAAATCTTCAAGCATAAATTTTGGCATAAGGAAGAAAACATGTCTGAACATTAAAGAAAAATTAATAGCACTATGCGATATATATATTAAAGTTATACACATAAGTTAAATCAAACATAAAATTTTCTCGTATGAAATTCTCGACTCGAACCGTTCGATATTGACCATTAATCTATTTTATCACCGACCGAATATATAATCCTTCAATTGTGTGGAAAGATTCGTTCGTAACAAAAAAAACAAGAAGAGAACTGATCTTTTACTTACATAATGACAAACATGCGTTCGACTAAAAATACGAGAAACGAAAATTGTATCTTACCAAGAATCGAAATTGCGTTTCTTTTTTTTTCGTGTGCTGAATAATAATAAAAAAAACGTTGCAAAAAAGATGAATAAGCACACAACACAAACATCGGCATACAACGAAAAAAAATTGTCTTATCATATGACATTACGATGTGTCGTATTGTTACAGTTAATAGATAGTAAAACAATGAGACGCAAACAAGAAAAAGAAAAACGTAGATTCAAGTTTTTCTTTCTTAAATTGCGAATACCTATCAATTCAGACCAGTTAATAAGTTAGTTCACAGTGTAAATATTATTCTTTAACAAAGAGAAAAAAATCAAAGACAATTTTCAAGAAAAAAACGACGGACGATGAAAAAGTTGTCGTTTAAAACAAAAATCATCAATTACAAACAAAACATTACGATAGGAAACAGTTGAAAGACACTCTATTCGTTTTACATTGACACTGAAGATTTTCTAATGTCTATGGGTAAAAAACTACTAAGAAATTTTTCTCTGGTGAGAAGGCCCGATTTATCAAGTATGAATGAATATGGACTATTTTTAAAAAAAACGTACTCCAAATATTACTTTTCTACTCCTAGGTTCTACTATTGAACGTTTCAAATACTTCCGAATTGCTAAAAGTCAAACTCGATTACGAATGTTAGTTGAACAATTGCCAGATGGACAAAAACGTTTACATCTAAAAGGTGAAATTAGATGAAGAAATATCTATTTGATTTAAACATAAAACTTCATTTAGGCATTGATACATTAGTCATACCATCGGAATTATACGAGTTAACTGATTTAGACATTCTAGATGTAACGCCTGAATCAAAATCAGGCATGAATTATACTTTATCAAGTGTTCCTGCTGATTTTCGTTTTTTGATTAATCTTAAATGTTTACATTTGGATAATAATAACATAGCTTCATTGCCAAGTGATATCGGTGAATTAATGCATTTAGAAGTTTTAACTGTTAGTAATAATTATTTAAAAGGTTTACCCGATGAAATACGTAATTTACCACAATTGAAATCGATTCATCTATCAAATAATAGGATGCAGGAGATGCCATTGTGTTTATGTTATCTATCAAAATCTTTACTTTTTCTTGACATATCATATAATTATTTACGAGAATTACCGACAAGTATTCGCAATCTTAAACAATTGCGCACACTATTATTACTCGGCAATCGCATCAAAACATTACCAGATACCATATGTCATTTATCAAAATTAGAAACATTATGGTTAGGTAATAACAAATTAGAACAGTTACCGAAAAATTTCGCGCAACTTCAAAATTTGGATTGGCATGATCATTGTGAACTATCATCGAATTTCGAAGGAAATCCATTAGTCAATCCACCATTAGCCATTTGTCGAAAGGGCATGAATGAAATCGAACAATATTTTAAAAAGCAAGAAAAATAAGATCCTCTACATGCTTGTTTCATACCAATGAAAAGAGACAAACGAAATATATATATTCTTTTTGGTTGTATTTTTTTTATTGAAACTAAGGTTTTAAAAATACTATACAAAAAGCAAATGGACTAATATCAACTATTGTTTTTCGGTTAAAACCGTATATCATTTGAAATAAACAAAGTATTCTGATTTATTTTTTAATTTTTTGTTTCTTTTTTCAAGTTTAAAATCTCATTGAATAATTACACATTTTGATATTCACTTGAAATATTAAAACAAGATTTCCACAGAGAATGACAACAGAAATCCCTTACGACACACAAACATTTGAATGATTCATCTGTTCTATCGAAGTCAGTGTATGAAATCAAACAAAAAAACGAAGACAACAAGATAAATTAATTGTAATCAACGATTGCTACAGTTAATGATCATAAGAAAGAATTTATTGTGTTTGTATTAACTTGATCCAATGGAGTCATTTAATTGAAATGGAATTCGTTCGACGCCATGACTGAACTCACAATTGAAATGTCAATATATTCTACATTTGAAACTAAACATAAACAAAGTAGTATCGATATGTTCATGGAAATTTATTCATGTGAATCGTTTAGTTTGTAAATGTATGAAGACAATTCAAAAGTCAATTAATCAACGAACAACAAACATGTTATGATCGGGTTTGAAGTAACATCATTACTATTAATACAAAAAACAGTAACCTTTCAATAGTTTTTTTAAAAAAAAAACCTTATATTTGCGCCCTTGGGAGAAACCATACATAAGTTTTTCATAATTGTTGCCATTAATGCTTCATATTATTATCGTCTGGTGGGAAATTTATATCAAAGATATATATGTGTGTACATGCCTTGCTATTATTTTTATGTGATGATTTTCACCTATGAATGATAAAAATATGTTTAGAAAATAATTACATTATTCGTTCACAAATCTTTTATACAGTACTTTTGTCTATGGAAGTTAACAATTATTTTTCGCAGAAGTTTCTGCACAATAGTTTTCCTATGAATACCAGTTGCAAATCGTTCGTTTTTCTCTGATGAAAATTTCAACTTCAGTGAATATTCGCTGAATTTTCTTTTTCTCAGATCAAATGACTTGTAGATCATTGTCCATGCACAAAGAACGAGATAAAATTACACAATGATCTATCTGTGCTAATCGCAAAATGTTGTTATGATAATTATTAAAAGAATTTATTTTCAAGTTCACACAGAAAGCTCCATTATGATGCGTGCAATTATAAACAGTTCTATGTTGATTTTACCTTGGAACATAAAAGCAACATGTTTATGTGTTTCCAATAATGGAAGAAAGTAGTTTATTTTTCTCATTTGGTGAATCTAATGATATTTTTCTTTCCTATAATCTATACTACCCGTGCTATTTTAACTGATCGAAGGCGACATTTATTGTATGACTTTTCCGCTATTGATCAATGTCATTGTGATTACTGACAAAAAAAGTCGGGATATGTCAAGGTAGTATTAGTACGGCGTTTGTACGTCATACATGCATTATTAAACAGAATAGAATAGCTGAACATATACAATGTTAGTCTTCATATACGTCCGCTTGTCTATGAATTTGACGAAATCAAATTTGCTTCGTGACAACGCTATGTCTCGTATATTAATGTGATTCCTCACAATGCAAACATCCTATTTGCCAGCATTTTATGTTTCACCATACGCATGATGTCATCATATTTATTATGCGTAACTGGATGCATGCATGAAGTTGCATGCTCTGTCTTAGATGTATTTCTTCCTGTAACTCGTATACAAACCTCTGAAACATTGATATTGTACAGATTGTGCTAAATAATGAAACAAGTTTTTTTTCTTCTGACTATTATTTTCAAATTCTCTCGTAAAAGATTTATTTCATGTGTGCGTTAAATATTATTATTTTTTAGTTTTATTCTCAGTAATAAATTTTATTCGTATTAATTTTTTCAATTTGTTTCTAAAGTATTCAACTAATTTTAGTGTCCTAAATTCATATCGACGATCTCGTTCGTTGTGACTTGCGTATTTTTTTTTCTGATAGAAGAAGACATTCTTCTTCTACTGTAGACGGAAGAATGTTCGTTAGTGTCAAACAGTTTCAACCGGACTATAGCCACCGAACTGGTGTCTTCATACATAACATCGATCATCATAATGTACTGCACTGCTTCATGTATAATTTACGACGTTTTCAAAATCTTGTCCAATATGTTGCTATAGTGAAAAAGGAATTCTTCGAATAGTTTCAAGAAGTACATTGAGTTTTATCATTGAACTAGACAAATATCACTAAAATACTGGACGGCTATATATATATATACTAATACACAGATTTTGCTTATATCTAATCAGATTTTTCCATACCAATCAGTTTAAAACAAAAACTAGTAATTCATTCATATACGTAGTTCTTCGAATTATCTAAGAAATATAAGTAGCTTTATCTTTTGAGAAACAAAGCATACTCAAAATGAATTTGTCATCATTATTACATAGCCTTAGATGTAAGTTTACAGAATGTAGTATTCTGTGTCGGAGAACGTCACAAGAACTTGAATATTTCTAAAAACTAATCTAGGTCAAATGAAAAGTATTGCGTTTCGTCATGTCTGCAATAACATCAATTTTTTACTTGTAATTCCTTTGAACAAAGATTGTATGTTCTAAATCTAGAGTAATTTAACATATATATCATTAACATAGGAAGCCGATTTGTATGTTTTTCTTTGCATTCTTGTACGGTTTTGTATTTTATTCAATCATTTGTGTTGTTCGTCTATTCTTACATGTTTGTACTAGTCACTGGTTTCATCTATTTGCCTAGTTGAATAGGAAAAAAGAACATTTTCTTGTAGCGTACTGCGTCGGTTTTTACATCATCAAAGTGATAGTAACTGATGCCAGAGGCTGCTGTCAGTAGAACAGTATTCGACACTATCGATACTGACGTTCATAAAATTGTGTCTGTGCTATTAATTAGTACGTTTACTTTGTCGTTTCAGCTGTACAATCTCGATACAATACAATTTTTATGATCTGCCATTGAGGTACAACTCATTTTCGAATTCACTTTAGGCATATTTCTATCGGATTGTTGATCTATATTTTTATCGTGCATCAACACAGATGATAAAAGTGCAGCTTTCTTCCTGTGTTTTTTTTTCTCCTTTCACTCTACTACTAGACCAGAACGTTGCCAAGTTAATTACTGATTATATCAAAAACATAAACCGTAGTTATTCGATGATATCTATATTTTCTTTATCACTGGTTTTCTTATTTATTAAATCTGTACAATAGAAAACAATCTGGCTTTTTAATTAGCAAAGTTTGTTACGAATAGACGGTATGGGGAGGTTTTGCTGTTAAATTGTGACTTTTTCTTTGGTTATCATTAATAACCAGGAACAAGATCATTGAATTAGAGATCGAATTTGATTGACGTGCAATTCTGTTAAAATAATCGTCAATAATAGAATACACCAACCAATCGTACTAGTTTTTCTTATAATTTCCTAAGAGATAAAAAGAAAAAAAAAATTCATACAAAAAATAAACTTCTAATAAAGTCTCTAGTGAAATGAAACCAAGAAATATTTCTCTCATTACTATTCCACATCACGCACGAGACCATAGTTGTGTTTTTATTGACTTCATGCCATTATTCATATCATATATCTTTTACTTAATCGTCCATAAAAGTAACAATGAGCTAGTATTCATATGTCGACACGGGAACATTATCGATAGACAACTTGTAGTTTCTTATCGCAATTCGTTACGGTCAATGGCGTGACATAGAGATACTGTCGCTAAAATATTCATCATGATCTATGGGGAATCGAAATTTCTACGCTTATAGTTCGTTTCTTTTTTTTTTCGATCATGCTTTACAAGAAGGATTCATATTAAATGTATTATATGTACCCATGTTCGATCAATAAAGATTGCAAATAGAAGATAATCTTGAAGACTGAGTGCACATAAATATCTCCATAAGTAAAATATTACTATGGTTAATGGTGAATGTAAAATATTCAATTGTAAAGACTATAAAAAAAAAGTATTATACACTTTTAAGTCATTCAATAAAATAAAACAAAAATGTATTCGAACTTGTTCTTGTGGTGTATCTACTATTGAATCAAGAAGATCTTCATAAGCATGAACGTTTCTATCCCAAAACATGGCAGATAATGAATATCGTAATGAAAATAATAATAATGTTATAAATATAGTTTGTTTTGATTCAAGTAAATTCGAATTTATGTCAGTTCTTTGCGATGTTGACTGCATACTCGTATATGATTGATCATCGTCGAGATTTAATAACATTAAATCAGTTTCATCACTTCCTCCATCACTTGCTGATGAACTTGGACAAGTAGGTGATGAACGAACTGGTGGCATAGGTTTCGAACGAAATGGTCGTTGTTTGTAAAAGTAAAGTAGACAAGCAATGACAAGACACGTGCCACCTAATATATCACTGAAAGCATCAACATAATAGCCAAAATTTCCATAGTAAGATTTAAAACGTTTATTATTTGAATGTGCACGATAAATGACACCGTCAAGACAATCGAGAAACGTACGAAATTGAAAAATAACAACACCTATTCGACGTCGAAATAGCAATTCACTCGACAGAAATTTAATTGATATAAATGACAACAGACAATGAAACAACGATACTGTATTAGCTGATATAAATGGAAAATAATATGTAAAATATAATTTTACTTCCAAAATTTCTGCCAATGGTGAACGAACATAATGAATCTAAAAATAGAAAGAAAACAAAAACGAAAGCTCAACGATGTTTTTGCTTGTCGTCGTCGAAAAATTCTTATCTTTATATAAATACTTACGAGTGGTTCAACCATGATTCTTTTTATTGGTAATAAATCAAATACATGTATGGTTTGACCTAGTTGTTGATTATTCGTTTCATTCAACATTTCATTTGATGAACTAAAGTTTATTGTACCTCTTGAACGTATTTTAAAATAGAGTATAAAATCCATTATTTGTAAATATAATATAAACAATATAAATAATGTGTATCCTGGATAAGATATGAGACGATGAAATGTACGAACACAAAAGTGTACATGTTGATAAACAGGTCGTACTGCACCTGAACAATTATTCAATTTACGTACATCGACAACCATTCGTAATTTATTTTAAAAAATAATCATCATTCAAATATGTAGTCGTATATCGAGAATAAACTAGAATATTAGAAATAGAAACTATTATATGAATAATATAAAAGCAAGGCAAATTTTTCTCATTAAACAAGAAAACTCGAAAGATAAAATTAATAATGATTTTAAAATAAAATCATGATCAGCTGTTCTCATTCTATCGATAAGCACTTTTATATCACTTTGTTATCCTTTTTGCTTGATTCACAAAAAAAAGGAAAAAAACACATATATATATATATATATATAAGAGGAAAAAGAAAAGAAGCGATAAAGAGAAGAGAATTTATGGTACAGCTTAGTTCAGCAATAAATGTAATGTCTGTGCGTAGATATGAAGTCATTCTCTATCAATTCTTTCATCCATATTGACTCAACAGAATTTATATATATATCTTTGATCTTACTATTTATTGAGATGAAGGCGAAAATTTTCACTTCTTTTCTTAATTATGTCTTCCTATCTTTAAACAACTATAGAAGTCTGAAGTTTTCTCATCATGCAGCTTGACAAAAAAAAAAGCTGAGAAAAACAGAGAAGAAAGAGTAGCAATTAGCTATTTTATCTATTCTTTTCATTGGCGAACGTACTTCCTATACATATATATCTGGCGAAGTATGTGTCGAGGAAAACGACCGACGAGCCAGTAACTGTCGATATTCTATCATATTTCTTGATGTGAGAAACATCCGTTTACAAGAACTCTCGAACTAGAGCCCAATAAAACATATATGTAGAGAGGTTTTATCATTCAAGTATTATTATCTTTGTTTAGAAGATGGCGCGATAGCAGCCTCATATTATAAAGTACATATTGAAATTAATAAATAGCTTACTTTGTTTGAAAACAATCTGTGATGCAAATATACAAATCTTGTGCTTTTTCAAACTTTTGTTGAAATGATAGTGTGCTAGTACTGTGACAATATGAAGACAAAACTAAAGAAATGCATGATTCCAGTGTCAAACATCTGCATAACTCTCATCGCTTCTTTGTCTTTTCGGGTTTTTTTTTTTGAAAAAATAATATTTAATATGAGAATGCATTTCAGATCAAAGGCATCATTGTTCTTATCATTGTAAATGTGAAATGAGACAGAAAAAAAGGTATTTCATACAATAAGTAGTAAACTTCAGTAGTTTTTTCTCCTGTTTTTTTTTAATTCAGATGACAAAAGAATCCAGAACAAAAGAAAAAAAATTGATTCATTGGTTGTTGCATCAGTCGATCAACTAGTATCCATTGTGTTGTCCGATGATTTTTTTTCATCATTTTCTGCAGTTGGCTTTTTATAATGTTTTTCCATTGCCTGAGCAAAAGCTTGTATATCGCCTTGATTGGCTGCAGTTATTGCATCTTCTGGTAAGCCAAATTGAGCTAGAACTGGACCTAATTGTCCTGTTTGTAAGGCAACACTAAACGGCGGAATGAAAAAATTCTTATGAACAACGAAATTAAAAAACAATTATTGTCAGTGAACTTACCTGAATGTACTGACAGCTTGACGAAATTGAGGAGATTTGATTGATTCTCTTAGTTCTTTTTCTGAATTTGAGATTACACTACCTTCTGGTAAATGAGCTCGTAATGTTTCTTGAACATCTTTGTTACTTAATATTGGAATCAAATTCTAAAATGAACAAAGTCCAATAAACATAAACTATTCCAATGGTTGCTTTTCGCTAAATGATTGAACCTACTTCAGCAGTCATTACATCGTAAAGATCAATAGAAGGTTTGGTACCAGTTGCTGCTGCACCGCCTGCTCCTTGAGCTGCGTTTTTGTCACTTAGATTAGCTAGAATATTTGACAGTGCACTCATTTGAATAGGACCGCCTTTCGGTCCGCCAGTTGCTCCTACAGTAGCTACACTTCTTGGTGCAGCTGTCGCTGGTGTGGAACTTGTTCCAGCATTGCGAGGTTTCGACGATGACGAGCCACTAGGACGACTGCTCGATGCTGATGTTGTTCCGCCAGTAGTTGTTGCCGTGGCTGTACCTGTACCTGTACTACGAGTCGCAGCTGGTGCCGTATTCGGACGAGAGTCCGGAGTTTGTGGCGCAAGGGCATCTAGAAGAGATGTTGCGTGTTGACCTGATGTACCAGGCAATACTCTACCACGATGACTACCTTGCATCAAGCCAGAGGCTCCACCACCACTTCCAACTGAAGATAATAATGATGCTAATTCATTTGGATTCATTCCTACCAAACAAAAATACGATGTGTTTGCATTGAGGTTATTGATAATTCAGCAAAAAAATTTTCTTTTCACCACGTAAAACATTTGATAAATCATTCGGATCAATTCCTCCTGCACCACCACTGCCCGCCATGCGATCCATTAATGATTGTAATGGATGGGCACTTCCACCTAAGCCACTAGCTCCACTAGCATCATCGCCAAAATTTGGAGCTGGTGGATGATTTAGCTACGATGAGGAAATGAAAACAAAATAAATTACGATCATTTGAAATTTAATAGAATATTGCTTTACAAGATCGTTAATTTTTTTACACCATTCTTCATCTTTATCATCTTTTGATTCTTGCATCCAAAAAAATAATTTACGAGCATTACTTCTCCATTTAAGAATATATACGCGTCCTAAGAATAATATCATACATGTTAATGTGCATTGTATCAACTACAAACATCTCAAATTGCTTACCGGTGGTATTTTGTGTAACCTTTTTGAATTCGATTTCATCTGGAAATATAACGAGATCATCTTCTGGTGTATTGTTCGATCTTTCTTTCCAACAGAAATGCATTAACATATCATTGCCTTGATATAGATAAACAAGACCTTTGCGTTTATCAGGATGAACCTAAATTATAAGAATATTCGTTATGCAACAAGATATGACTTAGATATTTCATATAGCAGACCATACTACCACGTAAATTCATTTTTCCAGCTTTGAATTCAACTAAATTACGACTACGTGCTTGCGATGTTACTCCACCAAATAGCGACATTTTCTATTGAAGTTGTAATTTATGTAAATTCTGTAAGTGATCTTTGCTGGTAAATCTCAATTCCTTATGGACAAACAAGAGTGGACATTTCATACATACACAGGCGTATTTATTTATTTACGTGATTCAGCAACACAACAACCAATCAAAACCTAATCAATAGAGGTCTCATTGTATCAATAAAAAACATGTACATATAGAATATTCACTGCATGTCATGCCAATTATGTATATACGTATAAACAAAAAAGATAAACTTGAAAGCAAAGCACTATAGTACACCCAAGGTCTCTGACACTGATGGTTGATTGTAATCCGATGAATGTAACGTCAATTGAGAAGCATTGAAATGTACTTGGAAACGTATTAGGAATATTGCTTATTGACTCGCTCCTATGAATTCATTACTAACAAAAGCAAAGAGTTCGATTCTCTTTCAACTTTTTAAAGTTAAGAAATTTTTTTATTCAAAAATTTCGAAAGAACACAGAATAAGATCGGCCATGTCATCGGTAAGAAACCTATATGAAATCATGTAACGTATATGACCACATTATTCTATCATAGGTCCTATGAAGTGATCCTCAAATGGCACAATAAATTAAATGTTAAATAACAGTATTCCGCCATAGGAAACATATCCCAAAGCTTACATGATAAATATGGATGACATAAATCTTCGTCGCACGTTATGATGAATAGTCCTGTTTATGACAATCTACAATGAAAAGGCATAAACATTCCATATTGTTTTCTTTTTTTTTTGGTAGCTGATCCTTACAGATTCGGGCCATCGATTCTCGAGAGATGTTTTCTTCTTGACATTAACAATCATGCCTTTCAATGTAAACATAGGTTGAAAATATTGAAAAGGAACATGGTACACAATAAGTTTTCACACTGAATTACAACGAAAATTTTCGTTTTCATTATACCGCATTACTTAAAAATCTAGATGATGTATTGATTTCTGTAATGTGTGCGTATCAATGATTTTATTAGATGAATACAAATGTTTACAGGATAAGAGAATCTTGTTCAACTATTTATTATTGGTTTAAAGCTAAAGAAAGTGTCAATAAATCGAGATATGATCGATCGAAGATTAACAAGATCATCGGCACTCATGAACACATATTTTGATTCTATAGCTAGCAAAAGATCAACTGTTCGAAATTCTAATCTTCCATATCGACATAAAAGAAAGTAATAATACTAAAGAACAGATCAAACTATATTAAGTTACTAAAAAAAAAAAAGAGTTTTCATTAACAGAGAAAATTTTCGTAATATTATTTATACTCGTGTGTATGCACACCCCAAAAAATATTTCCACATGCAAAAAAATCACGTTCAACGAATCCTATTACAATAACTAAAAATCTAGGATCAACAAAATCAATAGAAACGAAAGAAAAATGAAACCTTGAATATTAAGCTAACATAAAATTCTGAGTAAACATTCTAGAATTCAATGTATGAACAACTACGTATCACACCATCATGGTGCATAATAATTAGAATCATATTGAAGGAGTCAATCGAACAAAAACATAATAAATAGTTATGCCGTAAAAACGTATCATATTTAAACATTATTTTCGTTAGTGAAACAAACGATTCATGTTTCTTATCATGTTTGATTGGTAGTTTTTTCTTGTAGTATTTATTTATATTGAATGTATATAATCTCAAAAGAAAAAATTATAATGCCATGAATGATATTGATTTTATAAAATTATTCTCAACACTCAAAAACCTATTGAGTATAATGATGTTCTTTTGTTGCATAGCTCCAAATTAAGATTGATTGATACTGAAAGCTAATGCTTCTTCAAGAACGTCTTCATAGTTGACATTGTTTCTGAATACTTGACTAGAGATTACTGTAAACCTATATGATTGCATTTCAGAGAAATAATACACACGACATAAGTATTCTAAATTAATACATTGAAAGCGATACAAGTTTTTCATAAATTGATTCTTATAGTCTTTTCTTCATCCGTATAGTAAAAGAGAGAATTGACTAACTAAGAATGTTTACTGATGAAAAAGCAGTGAATATGGAATAGATGTCTATCTGTATGAATACATCAACTTCATTAGAAATATTATAGAAAACTTTGTATTCTAGATTTTTTCTACTGTTCAGATTTTTGATTCATTCTTTTGATAGATTAGGAGAAAAATTTTCAAACAAACATAACACACTGTCTATCATAATATTGAATTGAATTACACAACTAAACTTCAGTGCTCTTTCCAAACATTAACTAATAACTTTTGCATATTTTTCTATCCAAGAACATGTAAGAAATCGTTCAAAAATCTTAAAAACTACTTTGAATGATACAAACAGGTTTTTTCTAAGCCACCTATGTCCATTAGCGAAGATGTTAAAAGTTATCTGACACAGTAATTTTGTAGGATTGATTGTAACTCCTACAAAAGTGAAGTGATATTTATTTTGCCAGAAGTTCCCTTGTGTTTAAAATGTCTTTTGGTCAGAAAGTTGACTTCTCAAAAATGAGGTGACTTGCGTAACGACTAACAAAACTCGACTATTAGGTTTTCCTAGGAAAAATTTGACTGTACTAGTTGATTTTTTCGTCATCACTAATTTGGCAGATCTTTCAAGGATTCCGTTGATATTGATGAACAAAAGCTGACAAACAATGCATAAGTCCATATTCAGAAAGAACAATAAATTTCAGTTCTAATCCGAAGGTTTCAATTCATCTGAAATACTTTCAAGTAGACAAGAACGAGATAAGCAAACATTTTTTCGACAAAATTTTCCTTCATTCGTTAATAAAACAAAAAGCATTTTCAATTATGAAATTAGCTCTTGTTTAAATGGTTAATGGTATGTGAGATTCTCTCGTTTTTCGACAGACGCTTATCATGCTATGACATATGTCGGATGGTGTAATTGTAACTGTAATTTGGAATAAGCATTAAGTTACTTTTTGTACGCACAGTTGTGTATGCTTTTGTCATGTGAAAAAAAGACTTTGCAGTACTCTAATCTTTGTATCCTGATTGTGAACATATTATGACTTTTTTGTGATTGTAATTGTACGGGACAGAATAAATTTCATAAGATAGCCACTCCTATCGAACTGTTTGATTCACTTCACTGTTTATAATTGATGAGAAAATTAGCAAGTAATCTTCGAACGATAACTGTAAGTAAAATCACTTGCTCCATAGTTTACTAATTAAACAATGGTCTAAAAATGAATAAATTTTCTTTTCATTATAGTAGAATGCTACTATTGACAGATCATCGTGATAGGTTATTCATTCAAACAAATTGAAAATAATTGTTATTGAAAATGTAAGCTATATACAATTGACTATATGATATGAATGTTCAAAATAAGAAATGATCGAAAAATTAATCATCTTCTTCGTCTTCTATGCGAGGTTTTTTTATCACCGGACCATTTCTTTTAACAATTGAATCTTTAACAAATTCAGCTGCTTCTTGTCGTGCTAAATCTCTTTCACTATCATCCGATGAATCATCATCCGTTTCATCTAAGTATCCGGAACTTTTCGTCGGTTTCCATTCAGTATCACCATCAGATTCATTGAAATCTATGGTAGATTAGGAAATATAAAATCATGTAATTCAAATATTCATCACTAAAAACAAGAAACTTTACCCTCTGGATCAGTACGATTGGAGTTATCATCAAGATCTACATCATCAATAAAGCTATCATTATAATCATATTCATTCGGTAAACCATCATCATCGTCATCGTCATCGTCATTTGCTGTAAATAGAATCAATTATTTTCTTTTTATGCTGATGTATTACGAATTGTATTACTTTTGCGTTTTCCTGTGCATCGTTTGTTGTCAAGTTCAATGCATCGTTTTTTCGGATGATGATAATCAACGAAATGATCAGGATTTTTTCGATAACATTTATTGCCATGAGGACATTCGGGTTTTACTTTCGGTTTGTCATTTTCTTCTGTATCCCAATCAGCATCACCGGGATGAATAGCATGTTGCCGATGACTAGCATTTTTCCTATAACAAGACGCTCCGTACACACATCGTTCTCGTTTGATTGGATTTGTAGCTATCAACGAGTTTTGATTGTTTGTCGGTAGATTGATATTATTCGATATAGTGGCCGGTTCTGTAATGCAAAACTAATAGTTACTATTAGATTAGAAAGACAAACAGTAGTTTTATAACCTGTCAAAGAAGAAGAAGACACAGAATCAGCTTCATTATCGTCGTAGATAATTTCTTTGGTCTTTTTTCCTTCCGAGTCTAATGAAGAAATAACATTGTTAGAAATCCAAACAAGAGGAAATGATAATGTTTACATGTTTTCTCTTGAAACGATGCGATAGGAATCACTACTGTGTCTTTGTTTTCTTCTTTGTCACGTAATGATGTAGATATGGAACTATCAGACATCAAAGCTGGTATTTCACGACGTTTATTCAAGATAGAGTCAGGTTTAGCATTTTCTTCTTCTTCTTCTTCGTCATGATTTTCAATACTTATAATTTCATTTAATTTTATTGGCGATTTAGGTTTTGTTGATAGATGAACTATTTGATTGGATTCTGTTGATTGTTCATCTTTTCCTGGAATTGAAATCTGATACCAATATTCATCTGGTAAAAGACCAAATTGATCGTTATGATGTAATTGATACTCTTTGCCTTTGGTTAACGTGACTATTTGATTTTTTTTTGTTTTATAAAATGTTGGATTCTGATGTATTGGTTTTATCCATAATGTTCCATCAGATTTAACAAATAAATGCGCATGATTACGAGATACTCTATTATCTAAACATCCAATACTTGGTATACGACCAACAGTTGTTACAATCGTCTCGTCAAGAGTAATATGATTCCCTTGATTTAATGGAACTAGTTCTACAACTGGCATGAGTGTTTCATTAAGACGAATGGTTCGATATAGTATTTTTATATGTAGCTACGTATATAATATAGAAAAGAGACATTTCAAAAGTACTACGCAATAACAATTTTGATAAGATGAAAAATAGAAAAATAAATTTGAGAAACATTTTTAGATCGTACAAAGACTGTAATTTTTAATGATGATAAATAATGTTGAATTTTGTAATCTGTTTAGATGAAATACACGACGAATCAATTTTCATTTTTATAGAACATCACTAATCTGGTAAGAACTGCCATCTATTTTTTTTCTCTTTATTTGTTGCCTTTTATTAACAAACTATCAAATGATGAAAAAAAAACTCCAAATCATGCTAACTAAATTTGTTTGTTAACATGACAATAACTGACTGTCTTCGAAAACATTCCTCTAGGACAAACGATGTTGCTAGCATTCAACAGAGAAAGAGCTGTGTGTTGTTATTTTTCCATTAACAAAAATGAATAATTCTACATTAATTAGTATAAAATATCTCAAAAAACGTCAACGAAAATGTGTTCTATTTGAAGTATACACATGAAATGAGGCTTTCTTTATATTATAAATGTTTTCAGATATTCACTGAACATATTTACATGAAATTAAAATTAAAAACAACTTAATAATGAATTACTATTCGAAAAAAACAAAGTCAAAATTTTATTTTGATCATTAAAGCTAATTGATCATTACATAAGTGTCCGATGAAATGACTCCTTGTTTTCTTTTCCGTCGTCGCATTAAGTATTTTTAAAAGCAAAAGAATCACATTACTCTTAATGAATACAAATGATGTTTTGGCTTGCAACTACTAATTAATGATCCTTGACATAGTAATATTTAGCAAAAAAAAAAAAAAGGATAACTTCAATGTAATTACAACCAAACGTCATAAGAATCGAGATAGATATTTTTCTTCTTCTCAAGTACTAAATTTCGTTTTTATTATTTCAAACTAAAAATAAACATGAACGAGTTAACATAAATTATTCGTAAGCACTGAATATTTTTCTCTTCAAGTATTCTCAAGAGAAACACAAAGGAATAAATTTTCTATGCATACGTATTTTATAAAGAAATGCTTTCAGTCTTCAATCAACACGATCGTGATGCATGTCTCATATTTGTATTTGTTTCTTTTTCTCCTTCATTTTTTTTTTGGTTCGAGCTCTATTACGTTTATGATATGCGTACGTACGTCAATGTAAAGATAAGAGAAGAAAAACAAAAAAATGTTAACCTTTAGTAAATAGTTGATCACACATAATCAATCACGCATACTTCTCTTTACTGACGAAAATGATATTCTTTATCTAGCCATTTTCTTATGGATTCTATTTAATGAATATTATAGATATTGTTATGTCTCCGAGGTCATATACTTAAGCCACTTATACATGGCTACCTATGTTTGTCAGATATGTGTTTATTTAAAGTAGAACAAATATGTTAAGAACAACACTATATGTGATCAATAGGAATAACCTGTTGTCTTTCAAAGATAAGTCATCGAGACAACAAAAGGTTTGTTTACGTAGTGTGCCCATGACTGCGTGCTTCTCTCTTGTTGAGTAACGTAGAAGAAAAATAGACGAAAGAAAGTAAGAATTGTTCGCATGATATACAATGTTGTTTTCTTCACATGATAATTTTATTTGGCCTTTACATCGTTAACCGCAAGTAATTTCGAGAGAATTGCACCGAGTCAGTGCAGACTAGGTTAATTTAGTGATCGTCATAAAAGATAAAAGATTATATTTTCTATTCTATTTTATTTTATTTCTATTCGATAAATTCTAGATGAATTTTGAATTCAATTCAGATAATTCGTGTGATGATGATGTGGAATTAACATCCGAAACGGATCAAGGTGGTATTGTAATACCAAAGCAAACTTGTGAACATGTTCAATGTGTACAGTTATTTGAAAAATTGAAACACATTAACAATACCAAATGTGTCGATTGTGAAAGTACCAATGAAAATTGGTTATGTTTATCGTGTGGTCAAATCCGTTGTAGTCGCTATGTGAACAATCATGGAGAAGGACATTGGTTGTTTACATTACTTACAGATGAAAATTATAACGTTGGTCATTGTTTAACAATAAGTCTTGATGACTTATCTGTTTGGTGTTATCCATGTAAAGCTTACATAAAAAATATTCGCCTTAATCCATTAATAAAATATATTGAATCGATTAAATTTGGTTCAACATCAAAGAGTGATAATCAAAATCGTATGTCGTTAAATGTACTTAATAGATCAGTTGTAAAAAAAATGACTCAAAATCCATCAACAGTTATTGCCATACAAGATCTATCATTATTAGAAGAATTGGAAAAAACAGATCTTTTATCTAATTGTTATACAGTTAAATGTCGTTCAGCAACTATCGATGAACTTGTATGTTTACATTCAAGTGATTATGTCAATATGATTGTATCCGCTGAAAAAACTCATCTAGAAATTTCAAAGCATCACTATCAAATACAATATGATGAAACAACTTTTTACAATGCTCGTTTAAGTGCTGGAATAACAATTGATGTTATGCAAAATGTACTTCATAATCATATCAATGGTTGCATACTAATAACATCACCTGGTCATTGTGCATTTCATCATCATGGAAATGGAACATCGATATATAATAATATAGCATTAGGCATTAATTCCATTCTTATGAATAGAATTAAATCAAGCAAAAGAAAACCTTCATTGACATTAACGGATTCTAATTATCATGTTGATATGCTAGGTGCTTCACCTATCGAACATGCTATTTGTCATATGATACATGTTTTAAGTCCAGCATCAATGTGTGATCGTCGAACTGATCCTAAAATATCAACAGTTATCGACAATAATAATAATAAAATTCAACTTCAACGAGTACTTGTCATTGACATAACAAGTGAACATGGTTCTGGGATTCAATCGATTTATTATGAATCTAATCAAGTTTTCTATATATCAATACATGATGACAAACATGAATATACATCAAATTATCATGAATGTGGTCAAAATGATGGACTTGGTTATACAATGAATATTCCTATATCGAAAATTGAAACTATTGACGACAATGATTATATCACGATTATTAATGAACTTGTCTTACCTTTGACAAGAAATTATAATCCTGAATTAATTGTCGTCTGTATTGATTTTCATTTTCAAAAATTGACAGAACAATGTTATGCTTGGATTATTGAACAATTGAGTATAATTAATGATAGTAAACTTGTTGTCGCACTCGATGGTAATTTATCTAATATATCTTCAAAAACATCTCACATTGAAACTATACTTTCTGTTCTTATTGGAAAATTATCATTAATTAATAATGATAAATGGAAGAATAGCAATACTAATGTAAATAGTGATGTTCGTCAAAAAATTGATCTTGTCAAACAAGAACATAAACAATATTGGTCTTGTTTCCAATAATGTTAAAATATAATAAAAATGAATTTCTAGCTTCGCTTTGCAAAAAAAAAAAAAGTATTTTGTACAAAGAAAATTTCATTTAATATAATCTCCATACATATTCATATGATGATGAGAACTGATTACTATTTTCTGCTTTCATTCAAATAAAAACATAAAAAATCTACTTATTAAATTGATTCTAATTATCTATGCACTATCATTCTAAATTCAATAGTCTATATAAAAAAGAGAAAAACCAATCTTATTGTTAATCTATTCGAAAATACTAATTGTAACAAATAAATTAAGATAGTTCGATTATATTTATTATTATAATCTATGGTATAAAAAATCTTAACAAAATAATATTCATCGTATTTTTCCATCAATCGAATTTTTTTTTCTATTTCCGACTAGTTGATGAAGATTTCACTTCTATAGTTACATTTGAATACGTCTCAGTGAATATTTACTAAAATGTTCAAAAATATGTCCGTATAAAAAGAACTGAATGTTATATTCAACGATCTTTACATCATGTCTACAAATAGAATTCAAATTTGTCGATACTAAATTTTAGTTATTAAAACGTGAAAACTTTCGACTATCTACGTACGTTGTAACTATGAAGGAAGGGCAGAACTGTTTCATAAATAATTTTTAAAAATACATAAGTAAATACAATGTCGCTACCCAGGTGAATGAATCCAATACTGGATCTTATAAGGTCCGATGCAATTCCAGGTTGAAGAATTACTAATCGATCCGACGAAACGTTTCTATTTTGTTGTTTGGACACGATTCGGTATCTGTAGCCAACACTAAAGATTTGGTCAAAGCCATGGGACGGGTTGCATCGGCTCCGACAGTAAGATATGATCGGATCACAATATTAGGAAGTCGAATATCGATCTACGAGTTGGATTCATACAGGAATTCATCAGTTTTTAATAGAAATTCACATCAAATTGAACCAGTCTGCTGTCTGGGATCAGATTGGATCCGAATAATTCTCTTTGGTAGTACAATTAGAACTTGTTTTATATGTTCAATTCGATAGATTTTTAATACAAGCAAGAATTCGATTGGAAAAATATTTCATACAATTATTATCTTGAATAAGGATAAGGATATTCATATTTGAACGAAAAATTTCGAGCACATATATGATATGAGTATAACATTCTGAGTCAAGTGAATTATTTATTGTGTTAATCGACTGCTCGTAGATAACTAAACAATCTATAACATATTTTGTGACTAGACTTTTATGCTATCACACAAATATGAATCAGTTCATTCGTATAAAGAACTAGTCAGCGAAAATATAACGTGTACTGAATAATAAATAATTTATCTATTTTCAAGATGAACAAATTTAGTTCGATGAATGAAAGGTTTTCAAAGAAATTGCCAATAAATATAATACATTCTAAAATCATGCGAAAAAACTCGAACCACGTGTATGTTTAGTGTTGCTAGTCTATCTGATTTGTATACAAATGCCAGGCAAAGAAAATGACACGTTAAGCTCGATATCTTTCTTTTATTTTTTTCTCTTTTTCTTCGTCTTTATTTTCGGCATTCGATGTTATAGAGAGAAGTATATTTATTATAAATCATACCGTACAGATTACTTTCGTAAATAGAAGAAGTTAAAACATGATGTCGACATCAATCGATCTACATAATACTAATAATGGACGATCATTAAGAATTGTTTCCACGAATCGACTCTTCACGAAAGTTAGAACTGAACAGTCAACTGAATCGAGTATGATATATTATGTGTGTAGTTCATTTGTTTTCTTAGTTTCAACATTTTTATTTATCATAGTTTTACCATCATTAATGGATTCAACAAATCTCTTTTCTGATCATAATCTCGATGTTTTTTCAAAAGATGAATCCATTCTTGACGAAACAACAATGATACCAACATCACCATCGTCACCATCAACATCATTTGTTGATTTTCATCAAACTTTGTCAACATCAACATCAACACCATCAACGCCAACATCATTTTCACCATTACAACATGATCATAGCTATGGTTTATCAACAAATTCATCATCATTATTACCATCACCGACATCACCTGATACATTAACATCACCCGATTTAACGATTAGTCGTTCAACAACAATGAATTCATCTAATCGTTTAACATGGCCACAAATTAATTGTCGAGCATTAAGACCCGATGATTATCATATGCTACTTGAATTACTATCGTCGAATACGAATACTGATTCACCGCCGCTTTGTTTTGGTTCCGCGCTCATTGATCCGTCAACACCAACACCTTATTCAGATGCAACACGTACGCAACCAAAAAAACGTGTACGCCCTGGCCATGTCAAACGTCCGATGAATGCATTTATGGTATTTTCGCAAATTGAACGTCGAAAAATTGTTCAATTAGCACCACATCTACCTAATGCTGATATAAGCAAGTAAGTTTATAATATTAATCCGAACGTTTTATACTTATGAATTCATTTGTTTCTTCGAGATGTTGTGGAGCGAAATGGAAACGTATGTCATTACGTGAGCGACAACCTTATATGGAAGAATCAGAACGATTGAAGCAACTTCATGCACGGCAATATCCAACTTATAAAGTAATCTATTATGAACGACAAAATCTTATTGAATAGAAAGTAGCATTCTTCTTAAAAACATAGACATTATAGATCATTGAGTACATATCAATACGGTTAAGGAAAATACTCAATAGACTAATTGACAAAGAAAACTATCCTATATAGATTCATAAGTTCCATTCAAATTTTGAATGGTTTCCAATAAAAACGAATCTTTTCTATATTCAAATTCATCAATCACTCATGAGAGAATGCTGATAGAATTACTGCAATGATGATTCGATGGACATGGTTAGTTTTTCCAGAATAAAAAAGATCAAATTTTGATGTCAGATCATTCGTTGACATACAATTTCACAAGAGAAGTTTATTGGTAAAGTTTACAATTTCATGACTTTATTTCTGTCTTAAAATAAGAATATCAAATGTACTATCTAGTGTAGATAAGCCATATAAAACTGATGGAAGTAACTAAATGATGCAAAGCACGAGAACAAGAATATTTTCGTTCATGTTTTCCTCTTTATGGAATTGTAAGTCGATAAATTAGTAACTCTCTCTTACTTCTCAATAAACCCATGGTCTCCCATGGAAAATTTTCATCGTCATGTAGCATTTTTTTTCGACAATCTTTTTAACCGATTATTCTCAGCTTATCGAAGTCTACCTAATAATTTAATTCTCGAGTCAAAATAATCTTTCAGTTGAAAATTCACGCCTGATCACCCTTAATATTGATGTCTTTTATTCGATGCTTAGTATCAACCGCGAAAGAGAAGTAAAACAAATCAATCATCAACTCGATCAACAGCTACTGCTTCGTCGTCATCTACGCCGCCTCCATCAACAATTTTAACAACGATTCCTTTACAATCTTCTGTCGTTACAAAAGATCAATCGGAAACGCCACCACCGTATTTGTCACAACCGTCTCCATCATCGTCATCATCGACAGGAGCGAATTCGAACGACCCAATATCACGTTTAGTAGCAACATTATTTGATCAAAAATTAGCTATGTTTGCTAGTAATTTTCAACCATTTAATATCGATCAATTACAATATCATTTTACACCTCCGAATACTCAAGTTTATCCAACATCGACATCAACGCCTTTCGACCCTGTAATTTTTCTTGCCAAACAACAAGAACATCGACTTGTTTAAATTTGTTTGATCAGATATACAACATAGATTTATACATTTACTCATATATATATATTTATATATAAGAGTAAAAAAACCTAGACGAAACAATTCAGGATGTCGAAAAATTTTACTCTGATTTTTTGTCACGTTTTTATTTTATTTTCTTGTGTTTTGTATGATAGGTGATTTCTCATTTCTTTGTCTTTTTCACTCTTGCTCTACGGTTTTGTTTTTGTTCGTTCTTGGACCATTTCGTAGTTGGAACTTGTCTCGTTATCCCTATGAAAAAAAAAGAGATTTTACTTATCATTTTTTATTTTATGAATACAATAGAGCGAAAAAAAAAACGCAACATTATGTTTCATTGTTAATTACACAAATTTCGAGCATATCAAAAACGATGCTAGAAAACTAAGTGCATTGCTTTGACCTATGTCACATGTCGATCATAAAAACATGAATTCGTTTAAAGAGAACTGATCGATATAAACAGTGTAATGGTTCTGACATAAAAACAAAACTAGTGATTTCTGGAATGAATTTATCGAATAATATCAATCGAAAACTTTCCCTTCGTTCAAGAAGCATTTTCGTATCTAACCGGTGGCAATGCTTTGTTCAAATACGTTGTCGATCAACAATCGATAATGACTTGGGAAGTTGTCCGAAAAAAAAAACATGTACAAGTGCTACATCCATGTCGATGAAAACTATTAACATGCTATATTATTAATTAAAATATAATTGAAGTGATTAACAATCAATAGTTTCATTCTAGAAATTAATCTTAGAGTTTTCGACTAAATTTTTTTGTTCGACAATCAATCTACTTAACATGATAAATGATGATTATCATCGGAACTACTAATCAGCATTGGTAAATATCTTTCAAAATGAACTCATTTTTATCGGTATTATCTAATGAGTAATTTTTACGTATACAGAAAAAAAAGCATCCCTAACAAATTGATAGTTCATCGACAGTAGAAATAGTTGAATATTCGCATAGTTCATATTTCAAATGTGTATGAGAATGTCGAATAATTTCGTATGTATAATCAATTTTCTCTATCGTATTAAATTGACCGGACACAGGTGTTTGGCATTCTTTTTTTTTTGTATTGAAATATAATTTTTTTTTGTAATTCGACAAGTTGTTGTTAGCAGTTTTTTTTTCTTAGATTCTTATGCAGCATTTCTCTCTTATTCGTCGTCGAAATAGATGTAGTCGAACAAGACTAAAACTATGGAGAAAAAGAAAATAACAAAACGCGAAAAAGAATAACAACATAACACGCAGTGGAAACACCTTCTCTTTTCTTATTTGACTATATTCGTACATATTAGTCCTTCTTTTTTCTGTCCTTGTTATCCATTTCATTTCCAACTTTTCGACCGCACACATACGAACACATCCCTAACATCTTTTATCTCACGCTCATTGGATTACAACAAAGACAATGTTCACATCAACTAACCACACCTTATTTAATCCGACAAAAAAATTAAATATTAATGCATCGACTCCATCAAATTCAAAAATAGCAACGTGTAAATTATTTGTAGGCAACTTAGCCACTCATACAACGGGTGCACATCTGCAAGCTATATTTCATTCATATGGACAGGTTATCGAATGTGTTAAAGTACGTGAACGTTATGGTTTCGTACGATTTGCTACAGGAGAAGAAGCAAAACGCGCTTTAATCGCTTGTAATGGTATACAATTGAATGGATATCCGATGATTGTTGAATATGCACAAAATGAAATACTGATTAGTCCATTATCACCACGAACAAACAATAATAGTGGTGGCTCATCAGCACCATTTCGTCCTCATCCATATCATGCTGGAAAATCAACAATATCGCATCAAGTAAGTTTTATATTACTATTTGCAATAAACTTATGAAACGTATTCCTTTAACAAGTGCTTTCTTTCTCATATGTACGGTAATCTAGCATGTGAGTTCATTTAAGATTACACGCAGTATATAGGACATTTTTCATAACGAGAAAGAACACCAATGGAATATTGTTAACGCTCAGCTTAGATGAATGACCAACGAATTCAATGTCTTTTCTTTATTTTTTAATTAAAAGGCTGATAGTAAATTAACAACACCAATAACAATCAATACGAATACTCGTCCAACGAAAAATCATTCGAATCGAGATGATATTCCATTGTTATCAGCTGCTTCGACAGATACAAATAAAAAATATACATCATCGAAACTTAATCCTGATGCATCATCATTTACTCTTTCAATTTCACCATCGAATCATTCGCAACAAACACATGCGAATGATAAAAAATCTAATATTGAAAATATTTGTTCAACAAGTGACTATCATTCACAATCAGGTGTACCATCAAGTGGTTCATCTTCAATACGATCATCTGGTTCATTGTCGCCATCGATTCTTTCAGCTATTTCACCATCGAATTTATTGCCATTCGATTCGCTTGATGACGACAAGCATAGTACTTGTCGTACGAATCTTAATGATAAACGTCAAGCAAAGAATTCGTCTTTGAATCTGTTTATTGGTGATAAAATTCTTAGTTTATATAGTTCGACAACACATGTCGATACAAATAATAATCAACCGGCAGAAAAAAATTTAAATTTTCAAGAACAAAAGTCGACAACATCCCAATTTGATAATCGTGATATTGATCCACGTGATCCAATATTTATTTGGAATTTCGTATTCTATCCTGATGTATCCATAAGTCCATTTGTTAAACGTGGAGATATAAAAGCATTACTTGAACGTCGAGTTTCACTCTATTCCCAATAGAAATTATCTTTCTCTTCGATAATATTAACTGCTGGTCAGTCAGACATAACTTCATCGATTCTTTCTTTCGTACTTATTGTTAGGAAATTCATCAATTTTTTTCTAATACAACTTGTATCTCTACTATACCTTCAGTTCTTTCTAAAAGTATCTGCGTGTCTTTGTATATGTGTGCTGGTTCAATGTATCGTGCATTCCTCCTTTTTTTTTCTCTCTCCATACACTTTGTGTTCTTTTTACTATGCTGAGTTTGCTCCACGTAGTCCGCCGCCGTCTCTATCAGTCTCAAGAAAATTTTCCTTAAATTATTCATTTATACAATGTCTTTATTTTTTTTTTCTGAATCAAGAAACTAATAATTTACTTATTTTTTTTCTTCAGTCTTTTTTCATCAGGTGTCTTCTTTCTTTTTATATACGATTGTGTCGACTAAGATTTTTTGTATGGGTGTATGTCTGATGTGAAAATCTCGAAGTCGAAAACTGTTCGTTTCACATCGCCATTTTTCTCTTTTCTTTTTCTCTTTGAATTTTCATGATAAAGTGATTTATGCGCTAATAATCATATTAAGAATATATAAAGAATGTTCTTTTCAAAGCTTAAAATAATTTTTTTTTTAAACAGAAATATAATGTATACAAAATAGACAAAATTTCTTTTCACTAGAAAATGAATGAATTTTTAAGATGAAATTATTAGAGAGATCTAATCGTTTGTCATAGGTTATTTAAAACATTTTCAAATTTCGATTCACACCTGTTTCTTCGATAGAAATACTTGAGATGTATAATTTGACAAGTAAATTTCTAACTAATGCATGTAATTCAAATTAAGCCATGTATTTTGGTTCATTCTTGATTCGTCTCAAATTTGTTAATTAGACGATTCTTCTCAATTCGTTCCTAATTAGTTAGCAATGAAACAGTAATGCTTTTATATCATAGAGCTTTATCAAAAAAAAAATTACAATCTAGTATCAACAATAATTAAATCAATTTCTATTGGTACTTTTGGAGCAGCTGTGTCTTGACAGCACGACTATTTTGTATGATAAGAAAATCTTAGTCATTCGAATTCAAATCTACGCGAACTTGTTTTAAATCTGATATCTCGAGTCAGATCGATCAGACCCATTCATAACTCACTGCAATTTTTGCAGTTAAGTTTTCTTGTTATGAAAGTCGCTGTTCTATGTTCACTATCAGATATTATTGTATCAGAAACTGGTGTGCATATGTGAAGGCTATGTTCTTCAAGAATAGGTGTACCCAACGTGTAGAGAGACAATGCACTTGAACATTTCCGATCACGGCATCACCATTCCTGTGATGACTTATTTATCCTCTTTTTAGTATATTGATGTCTATTATAATTAAAAAAAACCAACAAACTCAGATAATGTGAATTGAAGTATAACAAGTCAAATACAATATGATCGATAGATTACGAAATTATGTTGCTAAAAACATCAGCTTATTTACAAGAAGAAAACGAAACTAGGGTATTGCTGACTTAATGTCCTTGTATACAATGATCCTTCCATAATGATTGTGCTAGGCAACATCCTATACGCATCAAAGTTCTATAAATAATAAAACCAATGAAAAACATCATACGAATAGTATGATATAAAGAAGAAGAAGAATTATGCGGTGCAAAACAGAAAAAATTACAAATCGTACGATATATGACGATACGATCATTATACAATAGCCATCATGGAAGGGACGAATTGAAAAAAAAATTGAAGAGGAGAATCGTGTAATTGACTGATTTATGACAAATCGAGAGGATCCCCGTATTTATATTGTCCAGATTTATTTAAAGGTAAAACTGTTAAGCAAAGTGGCTAGAGTACGATTTCGGTTGATAGATGTACAAAAAACGATATCTTGATAATCTCTTGTGTGGGTGTGTGAAAACTACTAGCCGCTATCTACAGTTATTCGTGCGATAAATGTCATACATCCATTTTCAACCGATTAGGGATGCTAGCAAGAATGTAGTGTGCGTAATACAAAATGTTTTTACCAGTCAGAATAGAAAACACGAAAAGAATTGGAGATACACTTATCGTTACTTTCTTCGTGTCCATAGTAGACAGAGTAAAAATTGCAAATTAAATAAGGTTTGAGTTTCTTCTATTGTCACTAAAGAAAAAAACATGTTCTCAACAAATCTATTGAAGTTTCACACGTATAAACATACACATATATATATATAGATTATTCGTAGTAAAAATTTAGATTAGTAAGCAATTATCTTGTAAAACAAAATATTCCAAGAAGAAGCATGTTGAATAAATATTTGAAATCTTTAATAGGGTAGTGATTACTAAGACCTGATCGTTCTGACAAGTTTGCTGAAAAAATTTAACGTAATTTGTACGGAGAATTGATAATACTACTGGTAAACTTCGATTATGAGTGATTAACGCTCATAAAAATAAATAGAAACGTGTTTTTTGTGCAAAATTTTCAATATCATAAAGTGAACAATGCCAACTTTTGAGTGCTAAAACGTATTGGTTTTGAATGTTCGAATAGATGTACGTTTTCACCATTTTTACTTTCTGAAATTGAAAATTTTATGCAAAAAATGCATTTTTGCCGCTTTTTAATGAACGTCAAGGACTCATAATCGAGGTTCCATTTCGAGTGCTTAAACGTGTTGTTCCAAATGCTTGTCTGCTTGGATATTATTCAAGTGTGTCAACATTGACTAATCAAAGATGAGTCGTAAATTATGAAAAAGATCATAAACGGTTATTCGGTAAAATAGGTATTCTACGCTTTGATATAGCAATGTCATTATTCTACTAACAGAAACAAATATAGTGCAGTACAATTCAATTGATTGTTCAGTTCATTTTAATGTAAGAAAAGACAAGTTACAAATTAATTGAACGTGTACTCTCTGCTCTTATTCTTGCGATTGTGTTAGGAATTACTTTTGTTATTTAGCAAATTAAATAATCAAGATATGCATAGAGATAATCATAAACTATTGTCTGATGAAATTAAAAAAATACTTAGTAATTTATATATTGATATTTGTTGTTCTTTATGTTGAATTTGCAAAATAAGATGAATTACGAATTCTGTATGATGATATTTCATCTATATTTTGTCTCGTTTGATTTTAAGAACTTACGACATACAATTGAGCTTTTATTTCATCGGACGAAAGGAAAATTTCTTAGTTTCGTTGCAGAATAAAATTTTTGATTCTCATCATCTCTAATGAAGAGAAATAATAGTTGACATTTTTTAACTATGTTTTTTCAATATGTAATAGAATCGCAACGTTATTATAAATATATGTTTATCAGATAAATGTTCTTTTATAAGAAAGTAGACAAGTGCTCTCTCAATCCTACTTTTATCTTAAGATCGGTTCTCATATTATTGTTGTGCATAGTAAAAAATTTATCTAAAGTATGAAATCTACTTCGGTTTATGGATCTATTTCAATCGTTGATGTCATTGACATCAAATGAGAAACTAGATTTATCAAGTGTAAATCGATGTTCTTAACGTTGTTTGTGTTTAACATGAGTATTGTTTCTGAAGTTTTTGATGTATCATTAAAATAAGTTCGTCATTTTTCCAATCAAACTTTTGAAGAAAAAAAAAACCAAAACTCAACGATTGACAAATTGAATTTGCTATATGAAAATACTTCTATATCGTGCTTATTCTTAATCGTCAGTTAACACCCAAGAAGGATTAGCTTGATCGTCGTGTTATCTAAATCCTGAACATGAATTTGTAAACGGTTGATTGTAGATTTTTATTTAAGTCAAGAACGTGTTGAATTTCAACGAATACAGATTATCATGGTTTGAATCAATTGGTTCTAGTACTATCATGAACTTGGTGTCTCAGTGATTGTTCGTGATGAAATAATAGAATCGCTGTAGCAATTAATGCAAAAGATCATGAGAAGCCATCTTCTGATAGTGGAACACCACTGGGATCTTATTATTATTAATTTTGTTTTTGAAATCAAAATGTTCGAGGCTACATGGTATGATGTGCCTGTAAACTTGTACGATCTTGAGATCGATTTGGGTCGATATTTAAAATGATAGAACAATTGACATTTGAAAGTAGTAAATCATAGAATTAAATCATCATAATAGGAGTGTCTTTCGATAGTATTCTTTATGAAATCATCATATCGGAAATTGATTACTACACTTTTGACAATAGATGAAAAACTAACATATGAACCGAGTTCTTGTGTACAATATATCATAGAAAGTAATAAACAATTCAAAGAATATCAAAGAGATAATGATAAGCCGACTTAAGAGACATTATTTATTGAGAAATAGAATGAGTACATTTTTCTAAAAGATAGAATATAAATGATTGATGGATTTATCGTTTCTTTTTCTTTCTTATTTTAATTGATTTGAATGAATATATCAAGTTGCATTGTCTCCTTTTCTATGATTCATTCATAGGATTCTGTATATTTAGAAGTAAGAAAGAAATATTCTTATTGAGTCTACTGAAACTGTATGTATTTACTTTTTTTCAATAGAAACATCATTATCGAATTATTGAATTTTATACGATTTTAATAAATAGGATATTCGAAATAGTACGTATGAATAATAGTTAAGATTGATATCTTAAATACATTCAATTAATCTTGAAATTATATTCTTGAGTTAGTTACATATCTTTAAATACATTACGGGTCATGCATTTTGATTTTACCCATTTTTTCTCTTAATCGGTAACGTGCATATTCAACATTTTATATGCATGATTGATAGGTCGATTTTTAACTTTTTCACCTGTCATAGCATAACGATGACATATAACAAATGGTCATTTTATGTAATATTCAATGTTTCATATAAAACGCCATTATCATCATTTATGGATATATATATATATATATATATATGTTCTATCTGTTGTATATTTCTTTAGTTGAAAATTCTTTTTGCTATATACGATAATGGATTTTATTGTAGGACGTAGCAGAATATAAGATGTTGAAAATTATTATAACGAATTTACGCATAGATGCGTTCATTTCATCATGATTATCTACTCATCAACATCGTGATGATTATCATGATCATCATCACCAACATCTATGTAGGAGAAAAAAAGAGAAGACTTGCCTTTTGGCTGGTTTGATTGAATAGAGCTTGCGTTGACTTGACATGTAAGCGAGCAAGACGAGACATGTAGAAGAAGAAAAAAAAACGAGAGAAACAGAGAACGAGAAATCGCAGCGCGATCTGTCAACATCAATCAAACCTCGTTGTCATATACTTGAGCTTGTATAAAGCAGGCGGGCGAAACGAAGCTCAAGTTTGCTAGTCAGCCGATCATTTATAACAAGAGAGGAGGGGAAATGGGCTCTACACAACTTGACATTTATCGTTCTGTCTCATATACACAGAAATTCAACTTGTTGTGATCCATCTTATTCTTTTTTTTTTCATTCTTTTATGCTTGACATTAGTGTTCCAATGGTGTCAACTGAGCAATAGAGCGATGGCACTTTAATGTTTGGAGGCATGTTGAGTCTGATTTATTGCCTCTGAATCGTAATGATGGCTCATAAATCAAAAAAAAACTTCTCGTCTCTTTCGTCGTCCAGTTTGATTTGTGCTTTTCATTCTTTTTCTCACTTGGAAAAATCATCTTTCTTGTTGTCATCGCGCGTTGGTGTTCGATTTGAAAATTTGCGCCGACATCTCACTCTCTCCATCATTCATCATATATATATATTTATATATAGATATATATATATATACATGTATGTATGCCTATGTGCACCAGTCACATCTAATTGCTCATTCATTCTACTTATATTGACGGGAGCTACAGAATGCATCTTTGTGTACGATAGATGATGAAGTACTCTTGTCATTCATACACAAATGATCTGTATGCGTGATGAAAAGAAGGAGAGAAAAGTCACCAAAAGATGTGATGATACGCTTCATAGGAGTTTCGTCTCTTGTCCCTTTTTTTCTCTTTTTAATCGATCATCAAGTATGTATAGCATTTAAAGATATAGAACATGAGAAGAAGAGAGAGAGAGAGAGAGAGAAAGAGTTAGTGACAATTGATCCAACAAGAACATATGCAATGTCATCGAGCGATCAATCTTCGAATGGTATATATATATATATTATATGAATTCATATTCAACCATCTGATTATTGACGTTTATTTTCTTCATCTCGTTGTCTTCTTTTTCTAATGATGTCGATGACGGAAGTCTTACAAACACACACACACACATATATATATATATATATCTGTATAGATATATACGAACGTGATAATGTCAATGAAAAGTCGTTGTGCGCATCTAACTATTTAGTTCTATGCCAGTTAGAAAGATGTATGCTGATCGTCGTTGTCATCCAACACTATTGCTGTTGTTGAAACGAGTGACGTGTGCATTGCGCGACAAATCGAGCTCGTTTATCTTCATCAACTTTTCTACCAGGACAGACAACTAACCTGTCAGTATCTCTGGTCGTTGTCGGATCTCACTCAAACATCATTCCATTACTTTCACAGGCTAATGATGTGCTGGCTGCCAGTCAGAATAGATGGAAGAAAGAAAACTACTAACGCACACGCACCACTCGTCATCGAATCAATCCATCAAACAGTCACCTCATTTTCTGTTTCCTCCTTCTATACTTCATCCATTTCTTCTCGCTTTTATTCTCTTTTTTTTATGGTTGTCTTATTTCGCTTGCACCAGCAACAGTCACGATGATAATGTTGATGATGTATAAGTAAGGATTAGAAAAAGTACTCATGAGAAAGAGTACATAGATTTTATAAGATCGAATCAACCTCAGCAATTGAGATTTACATGCAGATCTTTTAAATCATTTTGTTTTTATTCTTCATTTTTGTTTCTTTTTCATAATTCATATGAAATAACAAATAATTAGTTCATTCTACGGCTACAAGCCCATCATCATCACTATTTCCGATGATTGACACATGATTGACATTCCAAGTTAATCAAAATGACGTGCAAGTCTTCATTCTTCTTTTTTTTTTGTCTTTTTCGGCATTCCCCTTTATTATTATTATTATTATTATTACTACTACTACTACAGCTATTGTTATTATTGTTCATATTAATATGCTCAATGATATCAATCCTTACGAACATCTATCATTCTATTACTTTTTAAGATTGATCAGCATTTCAGTTCTTTCTTTCTTTTTTTCTCATATCATATAATATATCTAATATGTAGATTTGTCTATTCCTATCAATCAAAAAACAAAATTTTGAAGGCAATACTCGGTAAGCATTTCTTTTGTTTTCTCTCTCGCTCTTTTCCGACATCGACCCATCCATCACTCACTCACACGAATGATTTCTCAACAGAGAAAGAAAATGAGTGAGAAGGTTCTTTATTGTTGTTGCTTAATTCTATTTCTTTTTTTTTTTTGTTCTTCTCTCTTTCGTATTCATTGTTTTATTCGTTAAACTATTCTAGAATGACGGATAATAGCAGTACACCTATCGACTTACGTATTAAACGTAAACGTGATGATTTCGATGAATATAAATCATCAACGAAGAAGAAATCTCGAAATAATCATGAATATGAAATTCCACTTGATTTATCTATCAAACCTCAACAATATGAACAACATCCTGTATTTAATCCAATGAATTCACCCTCAAAATCATTGTCATCAACAACAACATCAATGCCATTCTATGATCCATCTAGTCTTCTATTCAATTCATCAGCGTTACTCTACGATTTATTTCTAGCAAATTTAAATTCTTATTATCAACAAACTCAACAACAACCACAACAATTACAACACCGCATAAATTTTGAATCATCGATGCCTATATCAAAATCAACAAAACAACAAACAATAAATTCTAATCGTAATATGAAAGATAATGCAGCAGGCAAACAAGAATCGTATGCTTGTTCATGTGGTGAAAAATACACTAATGTTGCTCATCTTGTTAGTCATTTGAAAATAACAAATCATAGTGCTCAATTAACATCGACACATGATGAAGTTGCTAAACTTGTTCGTGGACAAGATATTTGGCTTTCACGTGATACAAATCCAGCTAATCAAATTTTAAAATGTCTTCGTTGTTCATTATCATTTGAAACACTACCTGATTTAACAGCACATATGATGAAAACAAATCATTTTACACAGCTTTTACCTTCCTCATCAACACCATCGACTACAACAACATCCTCACCATACCTTCATTCCAATTTAAAACAACAACAACAACAGCAGCAGCAGCAACAACAACAACAACAATCACCAACAAAACTTCAAAATCCACCATCATTAATTCGTTCAACATGTTTGATTTGTTCACAACAATTTGCTCGAGAAGTTGATCTTGTTGATCATATTCAACATTATCATCAGATTCGTTTTAATTGTACAACATGTGGAATGTATTTTGAAAATGAAAATCTTTATAAAGAACATATTTTAAAAGAAATGCATCATAGAAATGGCAAAGCTAATCGAAATCGTGATTATTTTCTTAATCAATGTAAAACATTACAAAAGCGAACATCAATTACAAAGTAGAAATTCTTAATTATTCATATAGAACAATTCTTTTCATTATTCTCTTTAGAACTGAAAGACCGAAATCTAACTCATCGATTGATAAAGATGTTGAACAAGTTACATTTGATTTAATTGATCGTATTGTTAAAAATGATGAAGAATCAAAAGAACAAACGAATAAAACAAATGTTAATGCACTTTCACTTCTACAAAATTTTGTTATTAAACAAACTCCGACATCGAATCGACAATCGGATTTAAATAATAATTATGATGATGAAAATACGAATGTCACACATCATGAAAATACATCGTTGTCAACTATTTATCAACATGAAAAAAATTCAAATAATATCTCTACAAAATCCAATGAAAGTCCGTTAGTATCATTAGAAAAAATGCTTTCTTATCCAACAACAACAATACAATCATTATCATCAAATATAAATGAAAATGGAACAATGTCAAATCTATCGAATAATTCAATAATGACAATAAAGAAAAAAAAATTTGATAAATATCGATTATTTGCTGAGAAAATGCTTCGATCCACGTTATCATAATTATAAAAAGTTTTTTTTTCGTCGCTGTTTTCATTTTTCTTGCTTCATGAAAATAAGTCAAATTTTATATCATTTGAATTGTAGTTTCTAATTGTTGGATAGCAGTCGCTTTTTAAATACATACACATATATACATATACATATATATATATATATATATATAAACCTATGAATGATTGATTATTTATTTGGACTTGATTTTTCATACTATTTTTGAAATTATAAGCACATTCCTAATTAATATTTTCTTCCATGTTTCTCGAAGATTGAACATAATTATAACATTGAGAAAAAGAAATATATGAAAGTGAATAACAAATATATGAACTTCAATACTATGATCTGAAATTTTGATTGTAAACAGAAATCAATAAAAATTGATCATTAGTAACAATCATCACAAGTTTAATTACATTGATTCTCATGTAGAGTCTGATGAGAAATTTTCTTTCATATCATTCTAGTCTACTAGGATTTAAAAATCGTTTGTTTTCTTTATTTTTCTGTAATAAATAAAAGATTCACATGTCAGTATTATATTACAGATTGAATATATATCCATTTCAATATAGGTCTTATCTTCATTGATGATTATGATCGTGAAATTTGTAAGATGAATGATAAAAGATAGTGAAACATATATTCTAGGATGAAAACAAACTTCATCAAATCTCATATTGAATGTATCCGAAGATTATTGTGTGAATTGAGAAGAGTAATTAACGTTTGACAGTGATTATACGTTCATGTTGTAAGTAGCATTAGATTATCAAAAGAGAAGTGTAACTTTATCAGATCTATTTTTCTGATTTTGAGATGTGTTCATCTAAAGATAATGTCCATTTTAACAGTATAGAAACTAATTAAGTTCTAGCAATGATCGAAACTATTATCAGCTTATAATCATATTGTAATAGTGAATGCATTGTAAATTTTCAAATCAACTGTTCCTTGAGTTTTCGATTGATATCCTCTTATTTTTAGACCGCAATATGTTTCTTGGGAGCTTGACAAATAGTCAAGCTACAATCTATATGACACATAAGGTCATAAACAAATTAGTGTATACGTACTAGAAAACACGTATTATAAAAAGAATTTTTCCGGAGTGTTCCAGTTTTTCTCTTCAAAGAATTCCTGTTTAGTTGCTCGACACCTCCAGTACACTTTATATAATTGTGTAAAAGTCTGATGTAGGTAAAAGATTTCTATAAGCGTGCATTTTTCAATGAGTAGATCAAAACAAACGTAGTAAATTTTACTTCTGGAAAATGCTTCTAAATATCATCTGTAGACGCTTTAGTTCGATGACATAAAACTATGTAAGCAGGTCGAGCAATCAAAATATTATCATAAACAAAACCAGACGTTTCCAAAACAATGAATTCAATATGCAAATGAATATTTTGTTTATTCTGAAGATGTACCTTACCTTTCTGAGTGTTCGATATATATGATCGAAGCTTGAACTTGATCAATTCAAACGTTTTTGAAAAATAGAAATAGTAAAAAAAAAGAGAATCAATATCCAACGTTAATTTAGAATTAGAACTTTTTCCTATAAATCATAAGTCGATGACAAAGAAATAAGAATTTATTTAAGATAGCGTAAACTAAATTTTGTACTGAGACACCGCATGAAAACTCATTCTATCAATATTGATGTTATGCCATTGTTCAGTGGTTTTTCATGTCACTTTCCGAAATGTCCCTGTTTCATTTAATCCGACTTCCTTTTTCTTGACTGCTACATGCCTGGAATTTTCGCATTGACATCTGGATAATATACTTCTTTCTAGACAATTATGTCTCTTATTCCTATATATTCTATCGGACAAGAAAATCACACATCATACACGTAGAGACTGTTGTCCACAAAGTTAAACAGAAACAAACGAGGACACTTTGGTATGGTTAATTATCATGAAACTATAAACAAGTCTTTCATGTTCTACTTGAAATCTTATTCTAAAGCAAATTTTCCATGGAAAACTAACGAATATAAATTCCTAGAATAGAAGACTGCAACTAATTGTTTTATATCCTGTATTTAAAATCAATCCAAGATTTGCTTTGAATGAAATACTACGTATCAAAATAGTTTAGAAGTATTTTATTTTCGAGAACATGCAGAAGTTTTTCTCATTTGTGAATCTCAGAACATATTCCGATTTACGATTTAGAAAGACTGCTGAATTTTCTTACTAATCAACTATTTAACATTTTCTGTTGATTGTCGAAGTCATTTGTAGAATATAACGACATGTTTCCAAAACAAATTCTTCAATCTACTGATTGCATACAAAATAAAATAGTTCATAATACTATTGTACTATTTTACTGCTAGTCTCAATACATTTTAATTCATTCGAAATCCTATTTTTAATTCTAAATTCTTAATGCTGAAAACTAGCTCGTAGTTACTCTATTGAAAATATGTTGTTTTTTTATTCTGTGAAAAACGTACATCAAATTTACAATCAGAAATAGTGTCGTTGGTTAGTAATTATAGTCGAACTATTATTTCAAATAGTCATCTGTAGAATACTATCTGAATTGCCGCCTGTCGCACGTATTTGTATCAATCAATATGAATAAAAATGAATACACACAAAACTCTTCACTTCTCAATGTATATTTGTGTACTAGATAAAGAGAAGAGGATATATTATTAGATTTCCTTCAAGCGTATTCATTAGATACATTTGACAACAAACAGATTTCTTGTTGAAGATTGTTCTATGCATAAATGAGAAGACAACGACTGTCAATCTATTTACTGAAAATTTTCTAATTTGTAAAATTGAATCAATTTGAAATAATTTATTGTTTGAATTTTAAGAATTAATACGACGATAATAAAAAAGTAGCAAATATTTCAAAAAGAAATTCATCACTTGTGTATAGTTTTACTCGTATCAATTAAATGACACAATCTTTGTGGCTTTTTTTCTTTCACTTAAAATCCATGGTGCTTGATGTTTATAAATCATTCGGTATGGTACGTGTTCATTGATTTCGAATCGATAAGATTCCGATGAAGATGAAGAATGTACTTTACAAATAAAAACTGGCCGTGACATTTGTTGTCTATCGAATAAACTTTTCTTCTTGAGTACACTATCACATGAGTAATTATTATGTGAAGATGAAAAACGATTTGAATGTTGAAATAATTGATGAGAAAAATGCAATTTCGTATCATGTTCTTTATGTTGTAATAAAGATTTATCTTTCGACATCGAGCATAATAAATGTTTGTCAATATGTTTTCGATGTATACTAGACAATATTGTCGATGAATATTGAATTGGTTCCAATGAAATAGGTATCGCTGTATGTGAAGAAGTCGAATTCAATAGTTTCACTTCATTCTATACAATTATAAATTATATCAAATATAAAAAATATCATAAAATAAAATTTTACCGTAGTATTTTGACTGAATTTAACTGTCGAATCAAAATTTAAATGAGAATCTCTAGCTTTTTTTTTATTAGATTTTTTATTTGCTTTTGCAATCTTCTCTCGAATCGGATTATACACAACACCACGATCAGTCGAATATGTCCAATTAGGTATAATTATTTCATCGTAATTAGATTCGACATCAAATTTATCTTGATATTTAGTATTTGAATGAATCGATAGAAATTTTTGTATTCTTTTGATACCTTTTGAATCTTCCAATAATGGAGTAGATCTGTTTGATATTTGATTTTCTTTCAATTGACTAGTCATTGGTATCGATTGTTTCTGTGTTGACAAGGAAAAACAATGCAAATCTTTACTAAGACATAAAGAAATAATGTAGAAAAACGAAATCGTTTTCATAATTTCCATACCCGATACAGATCATGAGGATTTTTTCAATAATATATTTTTCGGCATCATTGAATAAATTTAAGTAAGTAATTGATGAAAATATTCTCGGTGAAGTTATGCGATTGTATACTAATGGAATCGTATCAGTTGGAATGTTTGTCTAAATAGTAATTAATACATTGTAAAATGTTTTCTCTACGTTTATATATATATACATATTATCGATGGATATTTTTTTAAGATTCATTGAATTTGAAGATCGATTAAAAGATTTTTCTCTATGTAGACTAGATGTAAATAATAAGACGTACAGATCTGTTTGCAATAATCAGCTAAGATTTTTAGTCCGAAAGAACTCAATCATCTGTCGAAAATTTCATCAAAGAATTCGAGTGTTACGTTCGATCGAAATCTTGTAATTCTGTACCTTTGCTAGTGCTTCCGATGTTGACATATAGCGATCGTAGATATAAAATGCTTTACTTCTGGCCATTTGAAATTCTCTATCTTCCCATAGAAAACCGAAGGATAGAAATGTATTGAATATTTCTTGATAACTATAAAATAAGAACGTTCGTATGATCTTCGTTGACAAGAATATTGTATTTTAAAACAACTTCACCAACCGTTTAATATCATCGAGAAAGAGCAAATCTTCTTCTATACGATTTGTTTTATAATCTTTTAATAATCCGGATTTAGAATGATCTATTGATGTATGATTAATGGCATCGATAAAACGAGAGCGAAGTTTTGGAATTTTAATAAAACGGAAAAACTGTACTATACGTTTTACTATTCGAAACCATCTTGTTAACTAAAACGTAAGATAATATTTATTTGTTTTGTTATTCTTTAATTGATGCAATGTCATTATCATACTTTATTAATTTTATTTAAACTATGCTCACTTAAATTATAACTGATTGTTGTCGATAGTGATTCGGGTTCAATACTGATTGATGGTGATTGTTGCATATAGACGATTTCATTCATATGAATAAAAAAAAAGTAAGACTACAGAAGAAAAAAAATGAGCGCAATATTTGAAGATTCAATCATTGTATGATGAATTGATTTCAACCAGTATGTATCACATCTATCAACTAAACATTATGTCCACTACGTTTTCGAACACGTCAGGATATATGAAAGATTCATTTGTAAATTCATGTGATGAAGATTTAATTTCATATGATCGTGTATTAGTCATATGTCGAATTGTTGCCTGTTGTCAGCAATATTTATCTATTCATTGAAATAGTATTGCTTCTCATATGTGCAGTATTCAGTAGATGTAGCTTTTCGTATATTGTGCTACCATCACTTGAAAATAAAAGATTTCAACTAACTTTCTGAGTGATCTCGTTCAAACAAAGATGTAATTATTTCGAAAAGTAATCAGTATCAATGACATGCTTACCTTCATGACATTGAATATAAAAATCTGATTCAAAACAGAACAATTTGATTGTCTATTTAAATCAATCGAAACTTTGATTCGTTTTGATATGGATCTTTGTGAATATTTTTGCATGCTGAACTAGAAATTTCTGTCCGACAATTATGCACGGTACTATTCTTATGTCAAGAATAAATAATTCAACATTTTATAGCAAATATTTGACATTATCTAACATTTCAAGACAATGTCTTTTGAAGAATTGGTACGATGTTTTGAACAGGTGAACTGTGTTCATTCAATAAAGAACTAAGTTTTAAAGAAAATTTTTCGAAACTGAAATGAATAGTTCTTCAGTGAAAAACATTGTTCGGGTAAATGAGTTTGAAGCGGAAAGTTCATCAGACGATGGATCATAATGAAATACTTGATCACACTGCTAAACTATTGAAAAACAACAGAAACTCTTTGAGCATTATCGATTAATAACTTGGATGAGTTCAGAAAATAACTTTACTATCATCTCAAGGGTAGGAAAACATGTTATAAGATTGTACGCAAACATTCTTTTTTTAGCACGAAGGTCGTGTTCATTAACAAACAGTATTCGCTTGAAAAATTTTCATAATTGATGTACTTTTTGTCTGTCTCTATGAGTATGTTTGCTGAAATTTTTTCTATTCAACATTGAATATGTGTTTTACGCTTTTGTACTATGTTGATAAAACTATAATGGGAATACCGATGTTTAATAGTCGTTTACCTGTGAGATCATCTAGAAATTCATTTGATTAAGTTCAACATAATTCTTTAGTAGACTACTATCATTCTCGCGTGATACCATATGTCATTGAAACATA
The DNA here is from genome assembly GCA_900239685.1 of Rotaria macrura. Taxonomy (NCBI): domain Eukaryota; kingdom Metazoa; phylum Rotifera; class Eurotatoria; order Philodinida; family Philodinidae; genus Rotaria; species Rotaria macrura. The sequence goes on from OENT01000043.1 coordinate 213,838, forward strand.
TATGTTGAAATTACTCTTGGTGAAAAATGCATTAATAGTCACGTTTCTGTCATGCATGCGATCTATTATTTATTGCTGTTACCACAACCAAGGTTTTAGTTTATTAGAAAGTATACTGTAACAATGAAGAAATCGTGATCTACTTGTTAGAATTTGTCAGTTCCCTGTGCATTAGACGTATTATATATATATATATGTATATCCTATTTTACATTATTTTTTCATTCATAAAATGCAGACCTGGAACAATTCAATAGCAGAGATTAGAACCGACTATAACGATATACTACTATGTTACAATAACTATAGAAATTAAAATTAAAATCATTCAATCTTATCATTTGATGACGAAGAGAACATGTATCGATACACTTTCGACGACAGTGTGCCAAAGTGGATCATCACTGTCAGTGGTCAAAGCTAATGATACCTATTGTAAATCGATCATAAAACGTACGATACAGATTCTTACTTGTCGCTATTACATTCGTTGTCTTATCTTTCATGTTACATGAAAAATTGTAGATTTGCATCAAAAATTTTGTTTTTAGTTTTATTTTCAATCAACAGCAAACTTTAGCACAAATTTAAGTTTCTTTTTCCGTACGTATATCTCATGATTGCAAAAAAAATGGATTTACATATTAAAAAAATGAAGGTTACGAACTAATTTTTTTTTGTTGTTTCATATGGAATAAAATATCAACTAAAGCTCTCATTGGTAACGTTCAATTAACATTGCATGACCCTAGAGAAAATAGCTTTTGTAGAAAAACAATCATGTTTTCCATCTTAAAACTTACTTGACCACCAGCTGCACAAGCAGCTACTAAAGCTAAACGTTTATTATCTCGAATTAATCGATTAGCTGCTGTTGTGATAAGTCGAACACCGGTAGCACCAAATGGATGACCAATACTTAACGAGCCTTGTAAACGAAAAAACAATGCTTGTCATTTAATAGTTCTCATAGTACACATACCTCCCCATGTATTGAATTTATCCATAGGAATTTCGCCGACCTAAGAATAAAATCGTTAAAAGTAACATACTGAAAATAAAACTTACTTTCGATGAACGATTAAGATAAGTTTTGGCAAAATAATCCGAATTAAGAGCATTTAGATTTGCTAAAATTTGTCCCTAAAATCGAATGAAAATTACAGAGAATTTAATTTTTCGTTTTGATCTTTTCTTTTACTGCAAAAGCTTCATGAAATTCAAAGACATCAATATCGTTTAATGTCAAACCACATTGATCAAGTAATTTAGCAGTTGCATACGTAGGTCTAGATTAAAATAGAACATGTTTTGTATATTTAAATATATTTCAATTTACCCGAGTAGAAGTTGATCTTTTGGATCTTGCGATGTGAATACATATCGTCTGAAACAATAAAAATAATAAGGCAAAAATATTATTGTTTCATGTACCGAAGATAAGCTTTTGGTTTTAATCCAAGTTCTTTAGCTTTATCAACAGATGTCAACAATGATGCTGATGCACCATCAGTAATAAATGATGAACTAGCCGCTGTTACCGTTCCATGTGGTTTAATAAAAGCTGGTTTTAATCTAGCCATTTGCTCTAAAGTCGATACACGAATACCATTATCACGACCAACGATGTCTGATGCGCCTTGAACGTACAATAAACATATTTCATTATATGGATCGTCCTATTTTCTATCTATCTATGCTACCTGGAATATGAATTGGTACAATATCATCGAGATAACCTTTGTCTGTTGCTTCTTGAGCTAATTTATGTGAACGTAAAGAATATTCATCTTGCTCTTGACGTGTTACATTGAAGGCAGCAGCTAAACGATCAGCGGATTGCCCCATTATTTCGCCAGTCGAAAATTCAGCAATAGCTGGAGCCTAAACAAAAACTATCTCTTGTTGTGTAGCTTTGTTCTTCTTAGAAGTATAACGAACAAAGAAAACAATTTATTTACTTCGGGTACGAAATTTTTAACTGATAACATTTTCGAAGCTAATCCCAAGCGTTGTGCTGTTGATTTGGCTCGATTTAAACTTAAAAGTAATTTTCTCATTGAACGTGGATAACGAATTGGAACATCGGACATGAATTCAATGCCACCGGCAATAACAGCATCATTTTGACCCGTAGCAATGTCATTCACCGCTAAATCATAAACGAACATATGTCATACATAAATTAATATTGCGCTACACAAGCTCTCCAATACAAAATTAACATTGTGAACTACTTTTCTTTCAAACTAGATCTTTTTTAATGGCAACTCAAAAAACGATGATAACAATAAGAAAGGCAGAGTTTCTAGCAACATAAGTAGTGTTACGAAAAATTAGGAGTACGTTTTTACTGCTATATATTAATATTTTGCTGAACAACTGAGTTTCCTAAGAAGAATGACCAATGACTGATTTATCTAAGCATTGTGCAATGTTTTCTTTTCTTGGACATTGTTGCGAGTTCAAACTACTATCATAACGGTAGAACCTATCGACTTGATTCGTGTCAAAACTTTTTCTATTCATAAAGTCAAAGAGTAGCTTTTAAAATCGACCAAGAAAAAAAACTAGCCATCCAAAATTTTTCAATTTAGTATATAGAAGTTCGCGGTTTGATTTAAACTTGGATTTAGGTTTCAATTTCTTCTAACACTACCCAAATCTTATGACGATCTATCAGATTCAGTACTAAAAACAAGAAAAGAATTGTAGGTGTTAGAAATTGATATGAAACAGTTTGGATTTAATATCATTCTGACATAAATTCAAATTTTGCATCATATTAGATTGAAACCTAAATGAACATCTAAATTGTGTAGTGACTTGGTGTATCATGAAGTTTATTAACTGTACCATGTCAGTAAGAAGCGACTATCGTAAACAAAATAGAACATCATAACGAGCATGTGTACAAGTAATATTCAATTAGATGCAAAGCTAAAATTATAGAACTTTAAAAAAAATTTCTTTCACAATTTTAGTAGATTTCATCTCAATTACTTTCAACAGTGATAACCATCCGATAGTATACATGTGATCGGATAAAATAATATTCATGCATATTATTCAATCACTATCTTGATTAGGCTACGATATTTCTTTCGAGAAAAGACTGGAATGAATGTATGGGAAGCCATTGTTCTCTGTTCAGAGAATTAAAAATTATCCTGTTTTAGAACAACATACCTGTAGAAGTTGCAATATTTGATGATATGCAAGCCATGGTGACTGTATGTCCAGGTGTGTTTTTCGGAAAACCAGCACTCAGTATTGCCTATTATCAAAAAGAGAAGAAAAAAGAACATATTCATGAAAGATTTTTACACATGTATAGCAATACTTCTCGAGCAATGTTTGATGTTTTAACTTCTTGAATAACTGTACCCATAATGCAATACTCCGGTACTGATTTATCAACATTTGTTCGTTTCATAAGACCACTAGATGAACGAGATTATTCTTAATCGATGTTTTGTTCGATAGAACAAAAAACACAGACTAACTTACAGGAGAACATGTCGAGCTAGTTGATAACCCATTAAATCTTTGTACGATGTAAAGCCTTGTAAAAATGGTGTTCGAACACCATCGATGAAGACTACATCGCGACCAATGCCTTTGATAGATTCTAATAGAGATGAAGAAGGGAAAACGATTCTAGCGATTCATTGTCGAAGTCTAGCAAATTACTCGATTTATTAGATGAGGTTGTTGTTTGTCCTTGGGCTTGTGTTGCCGAAGTTTTTGTTGTCAATGAACGAAGAATACGTGTGTTATTATTGCGGATATGAATAAAACCTATGGTAGATTGTACAGACGTGGTTTATTATTTAATCGAACGGCGAACAATAAAATAAGTCTACCTTGTTGAAATGAACAACGAAACGCCATCAGAACGATTTAATTGTTATCTAAACAAGAACGCATACAACGAAAAGTATATTATTTGAATTTTCTCGGCTTATGATCCATTGGTGATATTTTCGGGGTGGGGCACTAGGGGCTGGTCACCTTTCTCATTCATGATATATTTCGAATAATCTGCTACAGAAATTTTCCATAAATGAACCGACATGACTACTGGGTAAAAAATTCGAATTACATCTTTGTGAATATATATGCTTTATTTTCTTGAAAGTCTAGATTCACTGTTTTTATATAGTGTATCTGATCTGATCTTATTATAAAATAAGCATGATGGATGCTGGAATTTGAACCACATTCTTATTGATGAATAACAACAGACGAATCAATATATACAATACAATGAGACAGATGTCGTATTTCTACAGATTGATAGAAAATAATCGATTATTATTGTTTTGTGTTGTCTACAATTTGATGTATAGCGTGTATAGATGTATTCCATTTTGGAGTTAACTTCTCGGTTATTATACTGTTCATTAGGAAACATAAGTTCTATACATCGTCAATTAATCAAATCCTTTCTCTCTTAATATACAACAGAGACACATCAACTATTCCTCTTGTTGGGTCTCTTACATAGATATAGCGCTTATCTTATGTTCAACATAAGTTGCATAATAGATCTATTTTCTTTCATTGTACTATAAAGACTTTATAAGAGACGCGTGAGCGAGCATAAACGTCGTACTCCCTCCCCCCCCCCTCCCCCATGGGCTAATAATGTCATTGTAGTAAACAACAATTGTTCGTTGAAGCACACATGAACATGTAGATTTTCGATCAATTAAAGATTTGTCGTCGAATCTCAAAAAAGACTAAGAAAAATTCAATTAAATTATTTTCTACCAGAAAACAATTCATGCACTTCTCAAGATTGAATTTCAAAGAAAAAGATGCCGAAAAGTCACGTTCGCAATTGAATAGAGAAAACATTGAAAAGAAGAGAAAAAAAAAACATTCCAATTCTAATGAACTTTAATGGCAATAAAATAATTACTGAAGGATCATTTCTTTTCTTTTTTTGTTAACGCTTGTTATTTTCACTCTCATCGTTGATAGATTTGAACTCATTAACATAGAAAGCATAAGAGAACGTTTCTTTATATTCAATGTTTACTAATGTTTGCTTGTGCTTAGCACCAGTGGAACTTTATCGGACGCTGAGTGTCGGTCAGGAGAAAGAATATAAATGCTGCATTTGACCAATCGACAAAGAGAACAACATTGATGAACAACGTTCTTCGTCTCTGCTTTTTCTTTCTTCTCGTTCGCTTTTGTCTTGACGTATGAAGTGAATGAGAGAGGAAAATCCTGCCGTCGACCGTCATTGTCGACGAGACGTATATATATGTGTGTGTATGGGTGCTAGATGAACGAGAGTATATATATATATATAGTAGAAGAGAGGAAAAAAGTTGGATGGTAGTGGTTGAAGAAGAGAAGTAGAAAGAGAGATCGACCGACGTGTGCGCAAAGAACATCACCCCTCCATCTATTGCTTCTCCTTCGACAACAAATAATACGAACGAGCCGTGGTTTACATTCATATAGTTCTAAGTGAAAAATTGAACAACAACAAAAATATTAACAACACTCATTTGTCTTCAATTGATTATGTCATCGTCATCTTTCATTATGTTTATCATAAACAAATATTTTCAATTGATGTATTAAAATAGAAAGAAAAAAAAATATGTCTCAACACTATCATATCTGATCCATAGACTACACTAATTATCAATTAAATAATATATTTTATTGTCGCGTCGATTTACTATTCATATATACATATACATACAAACACAGACATAAATCGTAAAATGATCTGTGATTGATATAGACAAATATAAATTGTCTCCCTTTTGTTAATCATTACAAAATTTTCAATTTATTTCTACAGTATAAAAACAAAGAAAGAAAACAATGAACATTATTGAAAATGCAGAAAAAGAATGTGCCGTACTTGGTACATTATTTCAAGGAATTGTCAATGAAATGAAGGTTAGTACTAATAAATCGTAATTTCTAACTTTTGAATAGATAAGAAGACAAAAAAGAAGAAATCTTGAAAGTATCACATGTGTTTGATAGAGCACACCCTACACACACGGAAAGAAACCTTCAAATGCCAAGGATTTTCTGATCATCAGCAGCATCAAATGTAATGAACTGTCATGTCTTTAAGTTAAAACGATTCCACAAGCTCTAATGCAAACATCGAACATGATTATTGGTTAAATAGCATAAAGAAAATAAGATTGATCATATTAATTGCATTGCAATCTGACTTTTTTTCACACATTACTGCTATATAACAAAAGAGAAAGTTAACATTTTGTTATTTTCATCTTACTATTTGTAGAACAGTTCATCATTATGGGAAGATTTAGCATCAAAAGCAAATAAAATGCATATTCAACTAAAGTAAGTATTCTATGTTATAATTGTGTTTCATCAACCTTGAAAATTGCGTTCAAGTAATATTATTTAGTAAAAATGAGTATGACTATGCACGAGACATTCATTGTGTTCGCCTGATCAAATCAACAGGAAAAGCGTTTGAGAGAAATGGCATTGCAATAACCGAAGAGTTGATTCTCTCTTCTTTTTCTTTTTTGTCTATTATTGACGATGGTCTGTCTTATATATATATATCTTCATTGATGAGTGCGATCGATAATTGAATGATACACACGCACGCAAACCGAGTAATATTTGATGAACAGCTTCTATTAAGGAAATGAAGAAGATGAGAGAGAGAGAGAGAGAAGGAGAACATTCATTTTCAGCTGTCACAATATTTTCTCGTAAAATAATTAGCACTCGACGATGCTTCTTTGTATTACTCGGCAACTAGGCAAGTGTTATAAGAAGAGTTAAATAGAAAGAAAATAATAGATTCGATCGGTGTATTAATAAGCATATCGTTCAATTTCGTTGACGCACGAAATAGACGAACGTGAGTATGTGAATACGATCATTTTGATATTTGCATACTAATTTCTTCTTCTTAATGATAAATATGTGTTCAGTTTATATTTCCTAATGTGCATTTCATAGTTAAACAAAATGTCAGTTTATTTTATTTCTTTGGATTATTTATGATTTCTGACATGATGAAAGTGACTTGATCAATCGTTACTATTATTATTATTATTTCTTACACATATGTGCTCATTCATCAAAAATCAAATATCAAATTACTACTGTCTTTCTTCTGTTTAGATCAACAATTATTACCTTTAGTCTTTTTCTTGATGCTTTTCAACGTATTGCTGATTTAGCAACAAATACAAAAGGTGCAACAAGAGAAATTGGCACAGCATTGACACGTTTAATTTTACGTCACAAATCTATTGAACAAAAATTTAAATCTTTTACAAGTTCATTGGTCGAAACATTTATTCAGCCACTAAATGAACGTATTGAAGAATGGAAAAAATCAGCAAATACATTAGATAAAGATCATGCGAAAGGTCTCAAAGGTAAACAGTGATTAAATTTTTCTTGGTTACGCTTTGCCTTTGTAATAATTTTATATATTTTCTAATTTAGACTACAAAAAATTACGTAATGAACTACGTAAGAAAGCAACAGAGACGGCCAAGTTACAGAAGAAATGTCGAAAACGTATGAAATTATCCTAATCAATTGAATATATAATTTATTTATTTTTTTTCCAGTACCTAAACATGATACATTACATAATAAACTGAATTCAGCTGTACAAGAAGTATCGAACTATTACGGAATGTTAGAAGAACGTGAGAAACAAGCATTACGTTCAGCTATGATTGAAGAACGAAGTCGTTTTTGTACATTATTTACTCTACTGAAACCTGTTATGGTAAATAGAGGATTAAATCAATTAAAAATCTCATCAATTAGTATTTCCGAGTACAGGATGTAACAGAAAAGAAGAATTTGACAGGCTTTATACTAAATTCATGCAATTTCCTTGCCGATTTTTTTACTTTACTGTTACTTCCGTTCTTAAAAATTTACGAATGACTTGTCATAATAGATGTATGAATTTTTTTTTCTCTTCTATTTATTTCCATAGGAACTTGAAATATCATTAGCATCAGAAATGAGTCATATTGAAGATCTTGTTCAATATTTAGCTAAACATACAACTGATCCACATAATTTACCAACAGCCAGCGAACAAGTTATCAAAGATATTAAAGGCATTGATTACAGTACGATTGTTGCATTTAAAGTAAATTTTCGTTGTCTCATATGATGATCATATGTTTGTTTTCTTACCATAAATATCATTTAGACTCCGCCATCCTCGCCGGGTTCACTTAGTTCACGGAAATCAAGTGTTTGTTCAATAAATAGTATTAGTAGTTCATCATCGAATTCGACCAATAATTCGAATAGTCCAAGTCATAACCAAACTCCAATACAACAACCACAACAACAGCAGCAGCAGCAACAACAACAACAACAACATCAACAACAGCAGCAACAGTTACAATCACAGATACCAATACCGATTCAACATCAATTTTGTCATTCAAATACTAATAATCGATCATCATCGATACCGGTACGAATCGTTTTCTTTCATCAATTTTAGTAGTATATAATTTGATCGTTTTGTGTATTAGTCGAATGTAGCTGTGAGTCGCTTATCCAGTGTATCATCTCAAGATTCGGGTTTTACATCTCAAGAACAGTTTTTTGCTCGTCCACCATCACCACTTGAAGAAGCAGAAGTAAGTGTAGTTTTCCTTTTATTGTTTTCCATTCAAACAAAAAAATCCAACTTTTTGTTTTTTAATTCAGCGCGAAGTTGATGGAAGTTCTAGTCCGTTGTTAGTTGTATGTTCAACATTAAATGCTTGGGCAAAGCGACCCGAAATTCCATCCAATTGTAAACATCCGGCAACAGTAACCGGTGCACCTGAACCAGTAAAAAATTGTCGACCAGCTATAACAGCGCATACGTTTGATCCACCATCACCTAGCCTATTTGAAAAACCAAACTGGCAAATCTATGAAGAAACAAATCATCGAGCTACCACAGTTAGTATTTTTAACCATAATTATCAAAAATGAAGAAGAAAAAAAACACACGAATTGAAAATACAAAAATCTATTTATATTTAAATAGATATCTGACGATGGACTTTACGGTGCATTATCTCGTCAACATTCAGTGCCATCACGACGTTGTCGTATACGTGATCTTAGTTTGGATAGATATTCACCAATGCGTGAACAACATTATCAATCGACGTTAAGTAATACTTCTAATGGACGTGTTAAACCTACACAACCACCCACTGTACCACAAGATTATTATGGTACGATGACAAATCGTCATAGTTCAGGTAAGATCATTTTCTCACTATATTGATAGTCAATCTTTGTATGAAGACGTATAAATCATATTTGTCTGTCTGTCTCGCACATCTTTACTCGTAGATCATTTCTCATATTGAGTATTAACTTGAATATGATGAACATCTGTTCTAATGATCATTTATTAGTTATTATGGGAAATACAAAAGACTAAACGCAAGCTTTGTCGTATTAGATCATTCTTCATTTCATAGAAGCAGTCATTTTTTACAGACAAGATCGATGTCAAACGATTCGATTGACTTCAAGGCAGCTTTCTATACCCCAAAGCGACAAAATTCACTTCCCTCTCTCATAAAAGACATAAAGATTTCAAAGTATTTCCTTCAAAACTCAAACATGACATAAGATGAAATTATGTCTTTCGTAGTTGTCGTAATTTTCTTAATTAAATTTATAAAACGTAGAAAAAAAAATGTATGAATGCGTAACTTTGCAATAAATTTTTACATTTCCTAATTATAATGAGAAATAGTGAACAAATAGAATGTCTCTTGTTGAAATGAGTATTTAGATAATTACGCAAGAATTATTTCGGATCTTGTTCTAAAATGTAAATGACTTTCATCTATTTTAGAAGATACCAATCAACGTATTAGAAGTTCTACATTGCCATCGGAACAAATTGTAAGCAGAAACAAAACTGTTCAATTTTCTTCTCAATTATATCAACTGTTTTTTAGGCAGCAGATGCACGAACAATTGTTTGGCGTGAACGACAACGTCAAAATGGTATCAATTCAACATCTCAATATGGAACTTATTATGGTAAACCATCGTTTGAATCGGCTGATGAAACACTTGATGAAAGTTAGTTCTTAAATCTGAAGAAAATTTTTCACATATACATATATATAAATGACTTTTTTTTGTCTATTCTATCCTATCTCTTCAGTGTATGAATATTTGACTAAAAGTAAGCTATAATTATAATTTTATGAATAACTATGTTCCTATTTTTAAACAATCGATTTTAGGTATTCATTCATCGAATCAATCACAAAAATGTGAAACACTTCGTCGTGGTATGTCAATAGCAATGAGTCAAAATGAAAAACCAGCACCACCCATACGTCGTACACCATCAATGAATACCAATTGTTATCATCAACAACAACAACAACAACAACAACAAATCAATAATGGTTATATAGAATTACAATCACGTCTTAAAGCTCGCTTAAAACGAGCCGAAGAAATAGCCAATCAAGTGGATATGATTAATTCACAACCACAAAAAACGACAACAGTAACTAAATCGTTGATGACACCAACAACAATCATTTCCCAATCGAATACAACTGATGATGATTTTCCACCACCACCACCAGAATTTCTTCTCAATGATAATTTAAAACCATTGTCATTAGCTAGAACAACAACAGAAAAACACACCACCCCAGTTCACTCATCTTTACTTGAAGAAATTCAACGTGGTTTTAAATTACGTAAAACGGCAATGAACAGAGATAGATCAGCACCGCGTTTAAAATAGTTTATTTCTCAGGAATGACTTTGTTTGTTTACTCTTTCTTTTCTAATCGTGTGCGCAGATATATAATTGTCCGATTAGTGTATACTCAGTCTTGATAAAATGAATCAACATAAATGACTTTTGTACATAAATCTTTACATAAGACAAAATATTCATGTATTAATTTTTCTCAACTCTTTGTTTTTCGTACGTTTGTTGTTGTTTATTGCTGTTGTCTGTTTTGTTTTTCTCTTTTTACAAAGACCAGCATCATATTCACTCCAGTTGTTTCACTATCTTCTTGTTGGTTATGTTTTTGCTTGATCAACAACTAATTCTTGTTTGAAGCATTTTTCTATTGATCAGCTTTACACAAGTAATAACTGTGGACATCATCAATCCGTTTTTGTACGATGCTCATACACTTGAACCTAAGAATCTACTATATGATGCAGTCACTAAAAGTTATTATGGAATCGAATAAGTTTCTCCTACGTCGTCTGTATCGCTCTAATATTACGAGTTTATTCTTCGTACGTTCTGACAAATACATTCGAAACAAATTCTCATTAACGAAAAGTCATATACATCGAGTTTTACTCTCAATAGTTGAAATTGAAATCTATTGATTTCAATAGAGATTTACAAGAAAATATAATATACTCGTCTCCAGATACTGACTAATATTTTATTTTGATTGACTTTAATAGAAGTATAAAGCTCGTTGTTGCTTAGCATTCCCTAAAGTAATGAAACCAACATTTTCGTATGATACCTTTAATTCTCGTGCATTTCTGTCAAAAAACAATGTCGTAAAGAGATCAACGATGTATCACTTTTATGTAGAATTAATCTATCACCTTTTGTGATTAGGAAAATCATTTATATTCGGCTTTTGACACATGAAACGACAAGCTTTGTATTCAGAGACGAGCCCTAAGTATGGAAAATATGATGAAGATTTAAAAAAAAAACATTCTTCTTATTCGAGTCAATCCAAAGAAAAATTTGTGTCACCAATTTTTGAATTTATCGCATATATTTTATTCATAATCACAAAAACTTTCGAAGTTACACTCATCAAAGCATTAATTCTATAAAATTCATTGCCAACGAGTGTTACCATTCTCATTATTTTCATGTATGTACGTATATAGATTCTTTTATTATAGTGTATAGAAATATGTTTTCTTTTCAACAGTTTTATACAATGTTGTATCTTGAAATAGAGATATGTTAAATTCAAAGAAATTTTGTTTACTAAACAAAGTAATTAGTGAATGTTGAGTTAAAATGTTCGATGAAAGTTATAAACATTATTTTGCTTCTTTATACCATCGTATTTAGTCGAGCGTATATTTAAACAATCATTCATCACAACCATCATGAAAATAATATTCAATAACTTTTTTCTAAATCCCAAATGTTAGTTAACAGTTCGCGAAAGCCGTTTTTTTTTAAAAATTTTCATTCTTACAATTCATTTTTCTTTTTTCGTTGTATCTAATAATGTATTTCCTGACATTTTCATTGCTCTATGATTGATTATACGCTATATGTCAACGACGACGTCTAGTGAAATCGAAATTTGTCAATATTCTCATATGAACGACATAAAAGGATAAACTAAAGAAATTATGAAGTTTGTGAAGTTATGCATGTAAACTTTTCTCAACAAATCGAATTACATAACACATAATATGCTGCATTATTAGTTGCTTGAGATATAATGAATGTATACATCTGGCTTATTTGTCAGTATAACCAATGATAAGTCGAGTCATAATAATAAGTGATGAAAAATGAACATACATAGAAAAAAAATGTTCTTCAGTCAAAACGAAGATAAACGAGAAAAATTATTTTTTTCAAATGTAAAAGTAAAGAAGACAGATTGCTTTTTGATGATTGATTAGTGTTGAACACGAGCTGTCACACATTCTGCACTTTAGCATGTTTTACGTGAGTATCATTAAACTCAAGAACAAAGATGAGTTCGACTTTTGAGTAGTCGAAAGATTGTTCTTACGGCGATAGATGTTGTACTTCATGAACATCAAAGAAAAGTTTAATGACGAGCGAAGACGTATGATATTGGAAAAGTTCTTTCATGAAAAAAAAAAGATTCGATCGAATATCTATCTGTTGGCAATTAAAATGATTCCGTGTAGTCCATGTCAAACAAACTTATTTATTCTAATTATCGATGCGACTAGATTTTAATGCATTGATATACTCGACAATTTATATTTTGTATGAAATAATGGAGGTTACCGTTTCATCGTAAACTGTGATTTAGATTATTTCAATAACTAAAATATTTTATAGAAAATAAATATAATAACATTGGTCGATTTTCGTTCATGTCAAAATTGTGTGACTACATTAATTTATGAATTTAATTCAAAAAATTAAGATACGAAACATTCTTCTTCAGTATAGTCAATAATTACTATTTATATGCCGATCTAAGATTACATTTTTCATTTTCGAAAAATGTAATAATTGATTGATGACGTTGTAAAGACAAGCAAAAGTATTCCGTCCGATGTCTCATATCTATGTCAATTATCTGTTTTTTGTCGGTCATTATTACATAGTATGTTAATAAATAGGAAAAATGACAAAGACTCTTTTGAAGATTTATCTATAGCATCGAATTTCATAAATATCTCTTTCTCGAAATGTTGACTGATATAACAAGTATATGTAGAAACCTTTCAAATTCTAATGTGCGTTTTCACATTTTTGATGAAAAAAAATAAATAATTCAAAATTTTCATATCTAAGATAAAATTTATTGTAAATTTTATAAAATATTTTTTTCGACTCGGTGTCTTGTTTTACATATTGAATATATTTAAATTCTGAAATGAAACTTCGAAAAATAGACTAACTATTAGAAAATAGAGACATTGAAAATAACTAAATATGAATGTGAACAAAAATCTTCTCTGAATACTGTCTCTACAAGAATATGTAATATTGTCTGGTGAAAAATGAATCATCGAAATCATAAGATGACATCTAGTGAAGCTTTTCATTTTTAGTTTTAATAGTATCTTTTTGTGTACTCAAAAAGTGAGTACACTACTAAAATCGGTCAGTGTATCCGTCCGGCCAGCCGTCCGTTTATTCGATAACTCTTCACAATTACATTCGATTGAGTTGAAATTTTGTGCACAGAATTGTCTCATCAATATCTCGGTCNATTGTCATTTTTCACCAAACCATCCCTGAGGTTGGGGTACAGGGATTTTTTGAAAAAAAGCGTTTTTCTCAGAATTATCCACCATGTATATAAATCGACTCAGTTTTTAACGCTGATTCTGAATCTGATATTAGTTTTGAACCAAATCGTAGCTTTGTAACAAAACATCGCCTGAAACAGGTCTCGAAATGCACAAAAACTGCATCCAGAAACCAAATGCCTAGATATGTCTCAGATGACTACTAGTTTTGAAGATTCCCAAAAAGGTTTACCGAGATACTTCTTCTGTGCACACATTCTAGAATGACTGATTTGTCTCATTCACTTTTTGAAGTACACATAACTCTCGGACTTAAGTCCGAGGTTTTCACATTTATTTTTTTCTGTTCATACTAGTTGAATCTCTTTCGACTTGATATATTTCGAAGAGAAATTTTCGTAGATACCAATATAACTGTAAAAGTGATATCACATTGTAAAATATTCTTAATGATGGACTCAATATTTCGAAGTTGAATTGATATATATATATATATAAATATTGAAAACATGAAAGTTTTTACGATCGAAGCATAATTGAACTAAACATAAAGTTATAGTTGTAATTGATTTAGAGCAATATTCATTATTCTCATTGTCTTTACATATATAAAGATTGTTTTTATCTGTTGTGTATAAATTTCTTTCTCATCTTTTGATCGTAATTTTCTTTGTGAAAGAATAATGATAATAATTGACAATTTTGAAAAAATGCCCGTTTCTATTTTATTACAAAGTGCACTTGATTTCGCCTTGCTCAAAAGCGCGAATGTAATAAGAGATAGAAATATGAATACAAATCATGCTGATCTAAATATGAATGATAAAAGAAAAACAACAGAATGAGCATTTTATCTAACAGCATCCAATGTAGAAAACCCAACTACCAATGATGATCTCGTTAATTCATCCGATTAAACTACAGGAGCTTGCTTTTCAGCAGCTGTTGTCTTGAATTCGAGTAATTCTTTGTTAGCATCATCATAATTAATTTTTTCATCATGAACATCATCTCGTGCCCATGGTTCAGTTTCACCACGAGCTAAGAATGTAAATGCAATAGCTGATATAAGAAATGCTGCAGCATATATCGTAAATGCTAATTTCCACTCTGCTGCTGTTTTCTAAAATATAAATAGAAAATAAAACGGAGAATTAAATTCAATAAAATCTATTTTTCGTAATCTCTAATACGTACATGTCGTGTAATGATGCTTGTTAAATAGGGTCCACCAAATCCGCCAATACTTGCTAGAAAAGAACATCGCATATTATTTTCAAAATCTACGACACGATTCTACATTGACTTACATATTGTATTGCAAATACCAAAGACAACACCCGAATGCACACCACTAAAATCGCCAACATTAACAATATAACCTCCAGACATCATTAAACCACTGGAAATAAGAAAAACAATATACATATTCAACAATAATAATTGTACACTCTTACTTTAATGCTACTCCAACAATCAAAAGAAAAACCGCTAAATAACGACGTTCACAATTAAGAAATGATATTAAGAGAAGACATATTGCCGGCGACAATGTTCCAACACCATGAAATAGTTTTCTTGTATTCACGATTTTTAAGTATTTCTTTTTTATTATGAAATCTGCTAAACCACCCGATAACATAACAATAGTAAAACTACCAATATGTGGTAATGCAGAAAGAAAACCATTTTCTTCTATACTAAATAGTAAGACTTCGTTCATATATTCTGGTACTACTGCCCATATAGCTATGATAATTTTTCAAAAAAAATACCAAAAACATTATCACTATCTATTCATTTACATTCATGATGTTAACAAACCATAAAGACCAAAGTCAGATGAAACCATAGAGATAAGAATACACCAGAAGCCTTGCGATTTTAACATGGCTAACCAGGGTGTTCTCTAATATGAATACGTAAGAATGCATACATGATTGGTATTTTCTTGTTTTCCTTCTTACTGTACGTGTATCTTGAATTTTTTCTGCTGCTTTGCACGATTGAATGTATTCTTTTTCCGTTTCTGATATATGTTTATTTGTTGTAGGTGTATCAGTTGCAAACATTAGCCAAACAAAAGACCAAAGTATGCCCAGACCACCTTAATTACATGATAGTTAGATAGGAAATTTCTAATTTTCAACTTTCAATTTACCAAGAAGATAGAAAAAGAATGACCAACCAAATCGAAGTATAAATGGTACTGCATCATTCAATGTAAATCCACAAAAAAGACCACCGATTATCAATGAAACAATAGTACCCATGGATGGGCCTGACAAAAATAAAAATTATTCTTTCCTATCGAATATGATCAAATTCATTTCTATGAAAGACATGTACCAGAACTTTGGAATGACAAAAGAGTTGTTCGTTCGGTAGCTGGTGCCCATGTTGACCAAAATCGAAATATTGTTGGCCAAAGACCACCCTTTAAGGATAAAAAGAAAAAAAAGTATAATTCTGAAATAGACATTATCCTACTAATGATGTACAACATTCGTATAACTTTCAAGACATGTTTTCTTTCAGATAAAATAAGTATTCAATAAAATAGTTTCAGAAGAGTTATGTCTTCAATACGGATGACTTCAAATTTTGCACTCGACACTTGTCCGCTGTGTTTGTCTGTTAATAATCAATGGAAAATTCCTTTCACTTACAACATTATGTTAATCAACTGAGTAAATGTAAACATGATAATAATAGATTGTTGCTACATTCTTAGTATTACAAGTTTCTTTTTGACTGCTTCTGCATAAGTAATTTATAGGTAACAAACAAAAACAAATTGAGTAATATTTAGCAAATTAAAACTGGCTCCTCTTATGTATGTTGATTTCATCGATGTGTATAATCGACAATCAATCGTGTCAAGCTTGTAATTTTTATCCGATAGAATTAGAATAATCTATCTTGCATCATCGAACAACAAATATATTTCTTCTCTATAAAAGCAAAAATCACTAATAACATGCTTAGTCTCAGATTAACAATTTATTTTTGTCGAATCTAATTTGCCAGAGACATTTTTTTGTTTTAAATCTTTGTAAGTTAAAAAATGATTTCTTTAAAATATTCAAACATATGATATTTGAAACGAATCATATTAATTATCATTCTCAATGAAATGAATTAATGTAGAGAACAGATGTTTGTTTCTGAGTACGTACTTGAGCTGCACCAGCCAATGCTCGCAATAAAACAACGAAAGTAGCATGAAAGTTTGCCGCTATTGGTAATAGTAATGTAGCCACTGACGATACTAATATAAGTATAGCGAGAAAACGCTTTGGTCCAAGTATATTAACGGCAACAGATGATGGTATCTGTGTTATTGCATAACCCCAATAGAATGAACCAAGAATAACACCACGTGTTTTTTTTGGCCAAAAAAGTACTTGACCTGCCTATTGTATGAATAGATATTAATCAAATCACCCTAAGAATTTAAAAATAAAAAGACAAAACTATTCATACAGATCGACTCTTTTCAACTGTATGTTTATGGCATGATGCTGGAATGTTACGATCAATAGCTAGAGTATCACTACTATTTGTTGATGAAGATACATCAATATCAGCATCAGGATTAACCATACAAACAATGCCAACACTAAAAACAGACGAGTAGCATAAAAATTCATTGGTCATTTTACGATTATTAAATCATACGCAAGTCCATTTCGTTGAGCATAACAAAGAAAAAAACCAAGAAATGCCAAAAATGCCAGAAAAAGTCGAAGTGAACATACTAGTGGCGCTAATATGTAATGACAAGTAAAGAAATCGATGGATACTTTTTCTTCGTCCAATAAATATTCGTTCTACATACCTTTCCCTTTGCCAGAATCATTAACTGTATAGACGTCTTTACTTTTTGTCATGATGAAACACAATTCTAGAATGAGTGTAAATGTCGACTAAACTTCTACATGTTCTTTCCTGTAGAACAATCGTTCTGAATGGTATTCTGATGCAATGCATCGTTGCTATAGCTCATATTCAATAGAGTTGCATCATGTCATTTGTTCAAGGCTATCTATGATGTTAATCAAGAGACAGTTATGCATCAAAGACCAAAAACGAATCGAATTGTCGAAGGATTCGATTCGATTTGGTTTCTTTTATGTATGTGTTTCGAAAACATATCGATGCAAGTAACATTAAAAAGACAATTAACGAAATCAATCAATGAAATAAGTGTTAATATAAAAATGAAACACTTTCGAAATACCCTTCAAGTCACTTCGTTCTTGTTGTCATGCAACATTGTACTTTATGAATCATATATTTTTCTCGTTAGTTAATTTTTATACTTTCTAGTTCAAATGTTTGTTAAAACATAAATAAGAAAGGAGGGAATCATTAGAAATGCAATTTTCATAATCTAAAATAAAGGAGAAAAAAAAGATTGTCTATAATTGATGTGTAATGAGAAGAGAAAATTAATTTGATTAATATTATGATTATATGAATAACAAAGAAATATTTTCATAGTTACGTATAAGTTTGAAAATAAAAGAAAGGAACCGCTAATATTTAGAAACTTTTTTTATTATATGAATTTATAGAAAAAAAAAGAGATTTTATTCAAGATTTATACTCATCGGATGATCCAGATACACATTTTAACAGTTATTTAATGGTAATCTAATTTTTTTCTCGACAAATTTAAGATTTAAATTAACTTGAAACAAATCAAAGAAGTAAAAATATAAATAAATAACAAGGATCTGTTCGAATAAATTTCTATTTGTCATATAGTTTATACTATAAAATCAAGTTTCATTTCGATTTCAAAGAATCTTTGATAACAAAATAGTTTATCTCAATGTAAATTTCACTATTTAAACACGATAAACATGTTAGTTTAATGGTGAATGATATATTATGATTGTTTGAATTTAGATTTCTATTCTCAATTTACATCCATAACTAAAACGTGAGACCCATAAATACACCACTTATAAATGGAAGGTAAAAAAAAATCAATCAAACTGTAGATTGAAGTATCCTCCGAAGAACTATCGGACATGAACTAGTGTTACTTTTTTACCATATGCGTTGACGAATGTTCTAGTTGAATGAAATGATACGATACGTGTCAATGGTTTTAAAAGGTTAAATAAAGGCTGCTCACGCACCGTACCTTATTTCTTAGTAGGCGAACATTTGACAAATGTTATTCATAATAAAAAAAAACATATTTGACTACGTTGAGAAGCAAAGACAAGGATATTCATGATTGGACACGTTAATTTAAATCGTTAGAAGTAATGCGGGGTCAAGTATGATCATATATGAAGAAGAAAATTGTCCTCTCTCCTTCTTCTATTCGTATGTAGATGTGGTATGTAATCTACGTGCGTTTTCGCTTCTCAACGTATACAAACATAATATTCACATATAAAGCACGCTACAACGAGAAGGACATACAGTCGCTAGCAAGCACATATAAGAATCTATGTTCTCCGCAATACAGGATTGTGATGTGAAATGATCCTTTTCATTTCTTATCTGATCATAAACAGCCAAGAATGTGAATAGTTGTAATTTTTGTCTCGATTATCTCTCCTAGACAGATGAGATTTATTTTGATTGGTATTTTTCTGGAATTCGTAAGACTTTTTTTGCAACGAATATGTATATACTAAATATATTCTATTTCGTACAACTCTTTTCATATATTATCTTATGTAACTAATGATTTTTGTCATGCTTAAGACTAATCTAATCAGATAGCTTTAATACTTCGAACTAGTATTTGAATAATTCAACATTTTAAAATATGTTTAGGAGAGAAAATAATATAGATATATGAATGTTAGAAAAATAAAATTTTTAAATTGAAATAGCACGAAAAAACTCTTTTCATGAACTAACCTACTAATAGTCAATGAGCTATAGATACTAATAATAGACTATGGCAAAAATCGTCAAGTACTCCTGATAAAAACCGTATATCACTAACAGCTGAAACAAGTACATTTAGATAGACTATTCCGTCGAATGATCATCTATGGGATACTTATTGAAAATTTATCTTGTCTATCCTTATAGACATGTATCGGTTCTTCTTTCTTTCTTTTTTTTGTTTTTGATTCTAAAATCAATAAAAATAATCCTATTAGACAAAGGGCATGATTTTATCTAATTCTAGTCAACTGGTATCGTTTATCATCGAGCTTAAATTGGTCTTGTTGAAAAATAAAACACAGCACAATATGACTAACAAGTAACTATAAAAATGAAAGTGAGAAAACAAAAGTATATTAACTTAATTCATTAGTGTCTTAAGGAAAGACGACATAGTTTTTAAAGTATCTTACAAAGACAAAGTTTATCAGTCATGAATAAGGACGATTGACTACTTCACTAAGATGTTTACATAAAAGACAAGTTTTGTTTTTGAATATGTAGAGTGTTTGTTTTCCAAGATAATACAAATGTGAACTATTGCTTTGTGAAAAAATACTTCAGCATAGAGTAAAACAACCAATATAAATGTTTTCCATTCTACATGTCTTGCAGCGGTAATACAAAAAAATTCAAACAAACGATGCATACTTAATTGAAAGAAAAAGAAGATTAGTACTACGGGTAACTAGACGTATATGTTAAGTAACTTTTAAGAAAAATGAAACTTAATTAACCAAATGATAGAATTATAATAGACGAGAAGGAAACGAACTTGTATATAACAAAAGTTCAATTATTACTTTTTCTTTTAACAAAACCTCTACTAATTAATGCATCCCACCAATCGTCATTGATGGCGATAGAGGATGATAGAAAACAGAGTTGATCATCATGTCCGTCCGATTGAACGTTTTCTTTTCTATACCTTACTTTTGTTTTGTTTGTATTTCTATCTCGTTTTACATAGTTGTACTACTGACCAATCAATGCGTTCTAGTATTCATGGTGAACAAAGAACATACTTGACTGATTGTAAACGAACCAAGATACGACTTTCAACAGTGTATCAATAATAAAGGCGCACATCTATATTTCACACGTATATTGTAGACAAAAAAATTGAGTAGATTCTTCTTTTCGAGTGGTCAAAGTGGATGAAAGTTAACACAATTGCTTTTTACTAGTTGATATTTCGATAAACATATGAATCATATGAGACTAGAAGATGTACATTGTTTTTGAATTTCATCCTTTCTTAATGTAATGATGAACATGGCTTCTATTTATTGAAGTGTATCTGATTGTGTGTTGACGTCATAGAGAAAAGCTATTTCTTAGAATTATTTTCAAACAAAGGAATCTAGTAATCGAACAGTAAGTTTTCGTGCCTAGTGACTCTTTACGATCGTTGCTAAAAAGCTTATATGCATACTTGTCGATTGTCGCTCGATGGAATGCAGACGCATCTTCTTTCATTGATCGACATCAATTCATGACATGAATGAATATGAAAAAGTCAAAATGAGAATAAAAATTATATCGAACGGGAAGAAATAAAAAAAAAACGTTGATCATATCAAGCGTAGAAAACTTCATGATGTCGTTAGTAAATAATATTCATTCTATTTTCTATTGTTCATAAAATTTTTGTGAATTAACTAATCGTTTAATCAATAAGAGTAAACAACGTACAACAGGAACACGTTTGCAGCATTATCTCATGGCATTCTATACATATATAGATATCGTTTACTTTATAGATGTGTAAATATGAATAATGCATACTTGCACACAAAAGTTTTGAATTTAATCGATGTATGACTTCTTATATTTAGTAAATATTCATTATTATTATATCTGGTTTTCTCGTTGTTGATTACAATGTAACTCAAGATTTTTTACCTGTTATCTGTTATGTCAACAATGTTTATTTTTTGTGTTCGATTGTGTTCCGTCGACGATTTTCAATGTTTATCATACTTTCTGTATAGATGAATAAATGAAGAATTAATTTCACATCATAGTCATTTCTTATTCTTTGCTTTGAGCTGCTGCATTCTAGAATAATCTTAGTTGTATTTATGTAGACGAGATCAAACAAGAATGTAAAGAACTATGCATACACAATGCATTAGAAGTGACACAATTCTCATTCTTAGTTTAGAATTAATATGTATTTGAATCTTGTAGAATTACTAATCAAGTTCATATTCAAATCAAATCTTAGTTATTTCCAAGCTATTCTGAGAACAATAGTAAATCAATCTAAATTTTAGCTCCTATACTAGAGACGATCGATTATAAATATTGACATTGTTTCATTCGCACTGTAAATATTTACGTATGTATAACATCTTTTGACAATTATTCATTCTATCAACATATTCGTAGCTATCAAAGAAAAATGATAGCTACAAATGTGAGAATGAGTACTGATCAATTTTCATGAATGTTCAGAAAAATAAACTAACTCTTTCAGATCTGTTTAAACAAGAGATTAATATGTATCATGTTAAATTTACAATATTTGATTAGCGGCGTTTCATAGAAATAATTTATTACATGAAATTTGAATGTTGTTCGTTAGCTCAATGTTCTAAATAGAAATATGAAACGAACAATATTGAATAAATGTATTAAAAATTTTCTCTCATCCTAGGAAAATTCTGACGTCTTCTTTCTTTTTATTTATTTATTTATTTATGTCTTTCAATAGAAACTGAAAATAATATGTTTGCTTTTTTGTTTTTTTTTGTATACATATATATTCTTTATTTTTGAGTCTTATGTACGTACAAATACCACGCACAATTTTAAAAATAAGAGCACATGAAGAAACACACATACATTATAGAGGCGAAAATAAACTCGTAGAAATCGAATGAGAAAGGAAAATCTTAATTCGAAATCGTTCCGATTCCATCTGAAGTGTTATGAATCAAAAATTCACAGTCATTTTCCGGTTTAATAGATAGAAACGGAATTTCTTCAGACATAGTTGCTGTATCGAATGATTCTTCTTTAACATTTATTGTAGCAGGTTCAATATTTTCTATTGGTTTAAGATCTTCTTTTTTAACAAATATTGTGTCGACAAGATTCACAAATGACATTGATGAAAGATAATTCGGTTTAGTTGAATCCTCTTCGTCGGATGATGAAGATGCTGATAATAAATCTTTATCAATGCGATCGTCATTTGTTGCTTTAATATTAACAGATGCCATCGCATTATCGAAAATTTGAGAATCCGTAGAATTATTACTAGTTTCATCTGTAATAGTTTCGTTTAATACAAACGGAACATTGATAGCTAATATGGATGACTTTTCATGGGATTCCTATGTGACAAACAAAAACAAATGAACAAATAAATCATTAAATTTGTTTATTCAATAGATGAATTCCAACGTCTTCGTATAGATGACATAAAAACATGATTATTAACCTGAAACGATTTCATAGTATTGAACTAGATAAAAGATAAACAGTGTTCAGATTCATTTTTGCTGACACGAATAAAAAAAAGCCTAAGATTAATTTTATTCAATAAAACTCTGTGTCACTCGCATATAAATTCTCGAACATATGTGACTAACTAGAGTATAGATTAAAATCCATATAATACAATTGTTCACTGTATTCGTTGACCATCGATTACATCTGAGAAGATGTTTGTTCTTTCTGACTATAGATACGATTGGCAATCTATGTAGAGAACAAGTCATTGAAGAACTTTTTTATGTTTGAAAACATCTTGAAAGTTGAAAATATCATGAATAGCATAGAGATTTCAGCGCTAGGGGGTAATTCGTTGCGATGATATAATTCAAACTATTGTTTGTACATATTTGTAATAATCAAGCGACTTAGTTATTTAAATTTGAAACGTATATTAAAACATACTTTTTAGAATAATAGAATATGCACGTCAAATGGGAAGATTTACAATAAAAGATTGATTAAAAGTTGTTCTTCTCTTTAGTCATTGCTACATTTTACTAATCCTTTCAACAGTATGTTTCCATTATCGGCTTTAAGCTGTAGCACGAACTTTCAAGAAAAACGCAACATCATTGCAACTTGTTCAGGGAAACTTTCATCACTTAGTACCAGGGGCGGCGCCATAGGGGGGGGGGTGATAGGGGGTTCACCCCCCCCTGCTCAGTTGACCTTGATTTACTCCGATTTTGAAAATTTTGATAGATCATTTTTAAATTGGGTAAATTTATTTTATCAAGAAGTTTACTCCGGTTTCGGGGAAATCTATCAGATAATCTTCTCCGGTATTGGAGAAATCTAATGGATAATGTTCTCAAATTTTGGAGAAAGTCCCGAGATAAATTTCTCCGGTTTCGGGGAACTAATATATTATTCTCCTCAATGTTGGAGAATGCCAAGCGCAAAAAGGCTGATTTTTCGATTTAAATTCAAAAAAATTAGTGAGCCAATTACAACAATAAAATTTTTTTTCCTTGTTCTTCAAAATATCAGTCTAGGGTGACGCAGCTTAAATCGAATTTTCCTGATTTCTGTGATTTTTTGAGTAAAATCAATTGATTTAAGTCAGAAAAATCGGAAATGAGCTGTTTTCTCCGATTTTAGGGTTGACCCCCCCCTGCTATAACCCTTTCGCGCCGCCTCTGCTTAGTACTTTTTTCATCCGAACAAGAAGATAAACGTACTGATTAAGATGAAAAATCAGCCGTTGAGTGAGTATCAATGTTTATAATAATTTTATTATGCGTGTCAAACTTAATTAACTAAGTCACTTGATTGTTATAAAGTATACTATGATTGGATTGTATCATTGTAACGAATTGTCCAGTCACCTAGGTTCGAAAATGAATCTAGCTTAAAATTTAGAATGAAATTAATATACTCATTTGAGCTTGACTATATTCACAATATCTGTAAATCTATTCAGTCTTCTAATCTGATCTGAATGATGAGAAAACAAGAACGATGCTTAATGTTAGTCGATTGTGGATGCTTATAAATTCTGAACGGAATAAATTCATTCAGAAATAGAAGACGAAAGAAAACGGTTTTGTTATATTGAGAAAGTGAAAAAACATTTCAATATTTATGTATAATCAAGTATATATATATATATGTTTTAATGTATGTATATAACAAGTTGATTCAAATAATTTATTCCTATACGAATCACGCGTACATATTTCATATTCTGTATGTTTACTACGAAAAATAAGATAAATCTTGTGAGTTGTTTTGTACTGTATACAACTACATCACTTTTTTTTGTCCTATAAAGATGATCTGTTGAATTATTTATAGACTTATGAATCAATAATTTTGAAGATACTGTATCATTTTTTGACTCTATGTTGACAGATGTAAGAATATGCCTCTTTTTCGTCCCCCCCCCATAAACAATGTATTTCAAAGAGTTTATAGTAGAATACTTCTATTCGAAATCGATTATCTTCTATCTGTCTATCTTTTAGCTAGTTGATTTTCTATTTAAATATTTCATATTTTACAGAAATAATCTCTCATACGTCATTGAACATAGAAACAGAGAAAAACCATCTCGTATTGAATGTCAAACGCAAAAATATTCAAGTAGAATGATCTCATGTCGCATATTTACTTTCCGTAACAGCAACATATTTTGACCATAAACCAGAAAAAGCACTCCCGATACGATATTTATATTTACCAATCAACTATTAGAGAGAAGATCGTTCAGAAAAAAAAAAGAATTTAAATTCGACGAAAAACAAAACAGTGTTCGAGTCTATTCATTGTGATTAGATTTAAAATAAAACTTATGGGAAACTGAAATTATTTAGTTCAGACTTAGGATTCATATATATATATATTTACGTGTATATAGCTATGTTTTCTTCATATTGTAAAGATTTAGCTGATCACTCACTACTACACTCTTTTACCTGATTTTGAACATCTTGATAACAAATCGGATGATACGTTTTCCCATCGACTCGCATAGCATCTTTCAAACGCCACTCTTCACGATTATCATCGAAAAAGTTTTCAAATGGATCATGGCATACATAACAGCGCTAGAACATAAAGTATGGTAGTAGAAAATAAATAAAAAAACAGATCTAAATTCTATGATCTTTGAATTTACATCATCATCCATGTCATCGTTTCCTTTTGCTGTACAAGATATAATATCTGATGCTGATGATGACGATTTCGTATCTGTCTCTTTCGTTTGATGATTTTTCGCTAACATCTTTTGACTATTTCGCATTTGTTCATCAAGATTTTCTTCATAAACAGTCCATTCTTGTAACGATGGATACCAATCTCTGCAACGTTCTAACAATGCCGATGTTGTCTTTGCTTGTCGATTTTCCCAATAATGCCAATCAAGATGATGACTATATAAATGTTTTTGCTTAGCTGTGAAACGAAGTCCACATAGACGACATTGATATTTACCAAAATATAATTGTTGAATTACACCATTATATTTTCTACAGATGAATTAGAAAATAGCAAGTAGAAAAGAAAATTTATATTCGAAAGAATTTCATTACTTTTTCAACGTATTGATATTAGCATCAAGAAGTGATGGTACAAGGGCAATGTTTTCATCATCGAAATTATGTGAACGTACGGTAGAACTCGTTGTTGATTCGTAACATATTCGTTTATATTTTTCATCGAAATGAACATCATGTTTACTATTTTCCTCACGTGAACGTTTTATTGATGGACTAAGACGGCCAGTTGTTGGCACTGTAACTGGCGTTGGAAATGTATTTTGAACAAGAGTAAACGGAGGCGGAGCTGGTGGCAATGGTGGAATATACGATAGCATATTATGTGATGCATAGGATGATAATGCGCCAACTGCAGCCAAAATCTGCATTGCATGCCGTTGAGTTTCATTCGCATAACCTGCGAATGGAAATGTTGATAATGATAATGATGATGTTGCTGCTGCTGTTGTTGCTGTTGAGTGTTGCTGAGGGAATTGAAGTGGTTGTTGTTGTGGCTGTTGTTGATATTGAAGATTGAGTTGTTGAAATGGACTATTCGATGCTGAAGTTGTAAGCGATGGAATCGTATTGGTTAGAGTACTTGTTGTAACAGAATGGTTGTTACCATTGATCAATGATGCATTTGTACTATGATGAGATTAAAAATTGAAAAACTAGTATAATATAGTCAGTTGAAAATATTAATTTTTTTTTGACAGAATCTTAGATTACAATATAATTATGTAGAAAATAAACCTAAGAAATAAGGATTTGATCTATTGACTGTGATAGTTTGTCTTAACTAACACTTGTTCATTTGAATCCTTATGAGTATTGTAACTAAAACTCGATGTCTCTGTCATGATTGTTTCGAGAGACTCTAAGATATATTTCGATGAGTTCGTTCGATCTTGTTTCTTTTTATACAAAAAGTGTAAACCGTAACAGTTAATAACACATTTCCCGTAAATATCTAACATAGAATTAGATACTTGCTATCATAAATTTTAACTTCTTTTAAAACAAATAATTTTGTAAACAATTATTATTTCTTCATGAAATTCAATATTTTTGCATAAAATAAATCTTGATCGTTTGACAACTCTACGAAACATAGTTACACCCACTATTATTGCAACTTACAGTAGTTCTCTGATCTGACCTATGAAAAGTTTTTGTTTGTTTCGAGAATATCAGAGACATTTTCTTCTCGTCACGTGCACTCCTTGACAACAAAGTTCGATACGTGTAATACTGTCGACTCTAACTGCTCAGTACTCGTCATCCTGGCTTCAAACATGAAAACTTATCATAAATTAGAATTTTCTTTGGCAAGATTGAACATCGATGATTGCATTGTTTGAACATTGTTGTTATATATTATAAAAATCAAATTTCATTTAAGCCTATCGAATTCAAAATTAAAATAGACTCTGATGTTTCAATTTTTTAATAGAACGTTGTAGTTATCTAATGTTGTCTGATAGATATATACAGTTTTACATTTGTAAAGCTAGACATCATCTCAGTTCATCCGATGTTCGTCGCTTGCATACATAACTCGTTCTACATTGAGTCTCTCTTCATTCATTACACGATTACTATTCTTTATGATACACGAATTCGATGGTTTTCTCTGTTATATTGTAAGTTATTCACAGGCATACATCGTACGAACTTTCTTTTCTTTTTATTTCCATTGAATATACGATCTCTATGTGAATTTATTGTATGAGTTCAAAAATAATTAGACTATCATTCATGTTCTGCATTTAGTATTTAACCAATCACTTTCAATAGAATATTTAATTTTTCTACACTATTAACAAGTAAGTAATTGAGGCAGATTTCAGAAGAAAACTTACGAGACGAATCAAAATCAAGAGTTTTGAATTGTTTCACGAAGTTTATAGTTTGTAGCACGAATATATATGTAAAAATAGCCTACGAAATTTTGATTCTCAGTCTAATTCGTTGTCTGAAAATGATCGAGAAATAGATGTTTGTTTTGTTTCAACGTGTAGGTTAATAATAAGTACATGGATAGAGAAATCAAATGAAAATTTTGAATTAAATTATTTATTTCGTGAAAAAAGTAAAAATCATTCATAGGAAACAGATTGCAAATTGAATAATCAAACTGTTGCATGTGTATTATTTTTCTTTGAAACGTTTTTTTTTTCTTCATTAGAAAAACTACGTATGTTTTAAAACAAAATATTAGAAACATAGGATTCTTTTTCTTGTTCTTCTACTATCTATCTTTACAAAATAAGATTGAAATTCTACTAACGTTGATGGCACTGTCAATCGTTGAACTTCATTTTGTAGTATATTTTGAAGTAATTTAAGTGTTGCTTGATATTCTTCGGATGAAAGTTCTTTTGATTTAAATTTTTGTTCAGCAAGTGACAAACATTTTGAATTTAATTCAACTAAACGATCTGTATCAAGATTAGTCGTATTCGTTGATGTTGCTTTTGGTTGTGCAGGTACATCTTTATCTCGATAATCTATATCGATACCACCGAACAATACGTCCCTTTGAAATGAATTAAAAAAAATTTGAAATGAATCATATATGTCATGTGCTACTCACTCATCATTGTGAGCTAAGGTATTCGTCATGTAAAGATTTTTATCGGCAGATAATTTATTGTTATTTTTTTCATCCGACAAAAGTTCTTGATTATTATTATTGATAATCATTTTTATTTCATTGTCTTTTTTTGTGTTTTGTGTTTTTAATTTAGATTGTTGTTCGTCATCATTATCTTTATTTGTTATTTGTTCTGTGTCTTGTCGATTTTGTTCTTTTCGATCGATCGGTATCATATGATATGCATCATCTCTTGTTGATGTATCCGAACTTTTTAGAGCTGTTGAATTTGTAAGACGATCGTTATCTTCTGGTTTCGGTAGCAGTTTTTGTTGACTGACTACAGGTTGTGTTGCAGTAGATTTATTCTTCGAAACAAACGAACAAAAACAAAAATAACTTTTGCAATCATGTTCTACGATAAACCTTGACTAGTAATCCAATGGTGGGAGAGGGGTGATTGGAATTGTATCGATGATGACAATTCTAGTATTAAGTTTTAAAAGATATTACGAAAAAGAAACCATTTTAAGGTGAAGGAATTCTTCTAGATTTATTATAAAAGATTGTTTTGCAATAAGAAAAAAATGAAATTTATTCTTTATGAATAAAGTCTTGACGCGATTCATTTTTATTGATGAACTTATTTCGAGCAGTAGTTTTGAGTCGATTGAGATTCCCATAGAATCATGGAAATACAAGAGATCCGCAAGCATTTCAAAATTTAACATGTTCCTCATTCGATACGTGACACGACAGTTGAGCCTTCATTGATGTAGAAAGTCACACACTGAATCAACAATAAAATATTTATGTCTACCGAAATGAACAAGTATCCAAAAGAAAAATTTATCTATTCAGATGTCTAACTTAGATTTCATCGACTATTGTCGAGAATAATTTTGTCGGCGTTTATTGTGAAAACATCGACGTCACAGTCTCAGCTATTCAATTTCTATATGGAATTATTTCTCATGATTGAAGTAATGACTACCTCGAATGAACGATTCATCGGAAGATTGGTACAGAGTAGTATAATTCTTGATTTATTTTTACGAAAACATTGTTCATAAATTCTGTTTAGTATTCGGTACAGAAAAATTCATTAATCTATGAATCTATCAAAGAGTTGAAAATCGAGGAGCACACGAACACGATAACAGTTGCTAACTAAAATTGCTAAATTAAAACACGAACGAATTAAGAACTTTCGGATAAAGAATTACAACTACTAGTTTCGTGTTTTCATTTGACACCAACAGAACAGTATTTGAAAAGAACAAGAGCTCTGTTCAATTAACCTCAACTATTGATGTACCCATTCAAATATCCGAAATTAAGTTTGACTCTATAAGATAGAACAACTAATCTACTAGTGTACGATATTTCATCGAATTCTTCGTGATATTTTGTTGAACTCGGGCGAAAAAAATATTGAAGTAAACAAACAAAAATATGAGTGACATGGAGAGTATCTACGATCATTAGTTATATAAGAATAATATATCTGTTTAAAGTATGCCAACTAAATTACAGTGTTATCGAATGTTTTGAATATCAAATAAAACTATGACTACGCGATATGTTTCACAATGTTAAGAATAAATGTGTGATCTTGTGGGTGATAGCGACAACTGCATCGTCTTTCACATATTGGTTTGGCGCTAGTAGTTTTTCTCAATTGCATAAAAACCCTTTTATCATGAAACTAGAAAAGTTACTTTCACAAAATCTAAGATACTGCACGAGTTCAACCAAACAATGTCATGAATTACTCGAACATATTCGATCTCTGTCGAAAGAATCAGTTGTTCTATAGTATCATACTGAATCGAAAGATAATTAATCTTGGGAAAAGTTTTCTTCACTCGAATCATTTCTGTGATTCTTTTCTTCATGTCAGTTACTTTTAGCAAACAATGTGTCTAATCAATATTTGAAATTTTTTCACATACTCGTTGAATAAAATCTGGATTTATATGAATATTAGGTGCAGACGGAGATGCATCAGGTACTCGAGCTGTTACTGGCCATGCTGGATCTATGTAATGCGTTCTTGTATCTAGATTATACAATGTTGTATTACTAAAGTATGGTGGCCATGTTTGCCGAAGTTTAAACATAGCTAAACGTGTACGTTCATCGACCTATTGCAGAATATTGAAAAATTTTAAACGAATTACTGGTAGGAAATTTTCTTCTGTTTTTTTTTTGTTCCCGTAATTACAAACCTTATTGAAAGCACTAGCAAAAATAACAGGTAATTTATTTTCAAATAATTGAATATAAGTTGATGAACGTAAATTCTTCACTATGGAATCAAGTACATATAGTACAGGTAACACATGATCACCTTTAGTCTATAAGAAAGTGTAAGAAAACTTTTCATATCTCATATAATCAATAAAATAATTTGATACAAACTTCAAGTATACGTTCCTCGATGGCACGTACGATTTGTTGTGCACTAGACATTTTTTCTTCAGCAAGTATGGTTAAAAAATTAATAATTGGTTTACTATTTATTTTCAAATCGTTTAAAGCATTTTTAAAATCTTGATAATCATCTTTGACAGCCATTGTTTTGTTGACGTATTTTTATTTAAGTAGGGGGAAGACTAGAATTAATCAATGAATTTTTAAAAGTAAAAAATAAACATTTCAATGCTTGTTTTCATTTTAAAATTTTTATGATTACCTTAATAAATAATTCAAATGAGTTCAATCCTAGGCCAATATACAACTATTCCCCTTTAGAAATATTGACAAATCAAAATAGAAAAAAATATTATCTTGAATAATAGAAAAATAAAATTAAAATTATCAAACAATTGAAAAAAATTAAAACAAAAATATTCATTTGTCCATTTTGGTAATATAACTTTCAAATCGGCATAAAACACACTACATTAAAAATTAACCATATGAGAATTTTGATAAATCGATTATGTTGATTTGATTAAACACAAACTGATGAATATAGAATCATTTCATTTATGAGAATAGAAATGTTCACATAATCGATTTGTTGTAAGAAATTCTATTTGACATTCATTACATTACCATAATATATTCATTGTATAACGACGATAGACGTTTAAACCAAATGAAAACTGAGAAATATTCGACTAGTGTTCAATCGAAATGAGAACATCATTTTTCAAACATTCACGACGAATGAATCAAACTATATGATCTCTATTTCAATGAATTAGTCCTACTCAGATTGTATCCAATCTGAAACAGCACGATAGTGTTTAATGTGTAAAATAGTCATGTACGATTTCGTCAAAATTGTTCTTCGTTTTATTTGAAGAAAAAAAAAAAGAACGAAACTTTGTCTTAGTTATAATGTTTGAACCAATAGAATTCCAATTCTAACTGATTTCATTGGGAAAATGTTGCATCGAAATATGAATCGGCTAGCTTGTAAAATGTAAGAATTACAACGGATACTAATGCTCCAAAACATCCAGAAATATCTTGTTCTTTTTTCCTCAAAATCTAGGCTACATTCAAGGATGTACGTTTGTCGATAATATGGAATAAATCGATATTGAAATATTCTATCAATTATATTTCGAGTGTGAACTGACTTTTGACGACAAGAAAAAAGTTATTTTTCCAAAGAAGATTTCATAATCAATTGTAATAGTAGTATATGTAAATTTCAATAAGTTTATCAAGTGAAAGAAAAAATTAAAACAGTAGGACGATCTCTGATTAATATTATCGTTGTCAAGCAGAACAACGAAATTCAACATGTTATATTTCATTGTAAGAATTTTGTTTTGCAAAACTCTATTTCCATATTCCTTCCAATCATATTCTGAATGTACAAAGGAAATATTCTTGAAACACACGAAAAACAAAAAGCCAAGGAAATAATTGTTTAATATTTTAAAACAAATATTTCCCTGTATTTTTCTACAAGGTTTTTTTTGCCAGAGTAAGAAATTAGTTTCTTCGATTTTCCGGAGTTAGAAAAAAGAAAAAAGAATAATGACACAAACGGCAAAGCGATGAGAAATAATGATTAGAATATCATTTTTCTTTTACTTGATGAATGCTCACGAATTATGTATGACTGAACAAGTTTGGAAATACATAATCCATATATTGACTGAATTATTGTTTCCTCAACTTTTTCATCTGTCTAGCTAATTTAGTTGATTATTATATCAATGATAAATACTCACATAAGAGAATAAATATGAATGTAAATTTGAATCTATATTGATTAAATATAAGGGTAGAATGAAAGAAAAAAACATAAGACTTTTGCACAAAAGTTAATTTAGAAATTAAAGAGATCATCGGCAAATTAGATCACCAGTGGTATTGCAAAGAAATAATCGATTCAAACCAAAAAAAGGCAACAAACCAGTAGTTGTAAATACGTACTAAAAGAAATTGAAAGTAAATATTATTTTATTTGTAAAAACATATGTCATATCGTAATAGAACTAACCTTGTCAATAAACCAGCATGTTGTCAAAACAGATCGATATAAAATCCATAGTATACCTTATGACAATAAATGATCATTCGAAAGGTTTCATTGCATTATCCATACCAAGTCAAGTGTTCTTTTCCTGTCATGTTCCTTTTTTTTTTCTTTTTAAATCTATAATCATCATAATATGTTATGAATTTTTTTATTTTCCATTATTTTTCTTGCTTAATCAAAATCATTCGTATATAGATACATGATTAAATAATCACAAGTTGAAAAATATCCGTATATTGTATGAAAGAATAATCATATTGTAATTGATGAAATAAATAAACAAAACGGTTAGGTAGTTAAACCATGACATAAATATCGTTGCATATCAATATATATCGAACGGAATATACGTCATTGTGTTTTACATAATCATTTAACGTACTATTTATATTTTTATTGAATAATTCGATTTTCAAACGAACACCCCTAATGAATAAAAAAGAAAAAAAAACGATGATAATATTTTTATGACAGTATTATTCCGAGAAATTCTTACCGAGTATTCAAATCGTGTGTAACACCATCATTTGTAAAATATTATTGCTAGTAAAAACAAATTCTGAAATAAACAATCTTACCTGATCCATTATTCGCCGACTTAGAAAACATACAGAATACGAAAACAGAAAAAAAGAAAAGAACCCTATTAATATTAAT
Source organism: Rotaria macrura (assembly GCA_900239685.1). Lineage (NCBI taxonomy): Eukaryota > Metazoa > Rotifera > Eurotatoria > Philodinida > Philodinidae > Rotaria > Rotaria macrura. The sequence goes on from OENT01000043.1 coordinate 248,048, forward strand.
CTCTTGTTTTCTTTCATAACCACGTTAAAATAAAGAAGAAAGAGAAAAAGAACAGTCAATAGTATATGCGCTTTATAAGACCCATGTGGGAAGCTTTCTCAATTTTTCTTTTTCTTTACTAAATACAAATAGGAAACAATACAGTAAAATAGAATAGATATTAATTACAAAATAAAAATAAAAACAATGAAGCCAATAATATATTGAAAAATAAATGAATACCACATTTAATGTCACTGTATACAAAAATTATTTACCTTTAGCTTTATCTTAACTAGATGCGTTTTGTTTTAGAGCATTAATTTTATGTTGTAGTTGCTCGTTCTCATATACCAATTGATCGTACTCATCGAATTTTGCTTGTTTCTGTTTTAATTCAGATAAATCCTTTTGTATTTTCATTACTTGTTCCATTATTCTTAGATGTTCTTGATAAAGATTTACGGATTGTTCATTATTGAATCGTGGTTCATACGGTAAATATCTTGTTGATAGATTGTATTCGTTTTCCCATTGTTGTTTTATTTCATTCGCTCTATCTTCTGTGTATTCTTGCTTTCTTTTCGGTAATTCATTCAATATTAATCGAAGAACATTCTTAATAAATAGCAATGTTGGTCGTTCATTTGGATCGGAATGCCATGAACGATACATTAAAGCCGTAAACAGTTCCGGACAATGATTCAATGTCGGTGGACGAAGTTTTTCACGTACAACCGATATTAAAAATCCTATTGAAACGATGTGATTTATAGATTGAATACAAAATCAACATATGAGTATCTATGTATGTAAATATATATATACATATATGTATATGCACAAACCTTTGCCTTGACTTCCATACGGTAATAATTGTTTTGATATCAATTGCCAGAAAACAATTGACCATGAATACGTATCACATTTTTCATTATATTGATTGTAGGCAAATACTTCGGGTGCCATAGTTACTAAATGATATTAAATGTAATTAGAAAATTGAATGACGAAGATTTCTATCGAGTATTTATTTAGGTAATTATTAACAATGGTTCGACCTTCAATGAACTATTACATTCCAAGGAACAATTAATAAGAATGTCTTTAGACACATGGCTATTTATGAATAAAATTGATGAAGTAATAGTGACGGGTTGTTTCAAAAAATTATTTTCATGATACGTAGATATGCTTAAAGATCTTCTTTTTGTCAAATGGTAAAGTTACTGTGAAATCCAATCTTGATAAAATAATCTGAAATCAAGATCTTACGTTCCTTTTATCCGATAGGACGTCACCATTAGAAAAATATCTATAAAATTAAAAAGCTAGTATTTCAAATCGAATTGTATTAAAAATCTTAGGTCTATGCATCGATTTACTTCTCTCAACGATTTTGATATTGATCTAGAATGAATTCTATAAGTGATACATAATCATGATATAAAATGCTGCTTTTGAAATCATTGAATATTTATTTCATGGATGATAAACATTATCGTGAAAAAATTTACTTCCACCTAATTATAAATATGCCTAATCGATTGTTAGTGTGATTTCTGTTGAAAATACTAGTGCACAAGATAACCGTTTTTTATTGACGAAAATCGGTGTATTATAAACAATAGTAGAAGATGAAATTGATCCTCTCAAGAATGCTTCAACCTATCGTAAGTTCGTTTTTTTTTACTAATACCTGAGTAGTTCAAAGAGAAACGAGATTCTTCACAATTTATTTTAAGTACATTGAAATAACAGCAGTTACGACTGGAGTTTTTCCTTCTCACTCTTTCCCTCCTTGTGTTCTCTGAAACTTTTGACTAAAGTAAGTGTGACCTAAAAAATATATTTTTCGTCCTACCCAATACCGAAACGTAATCGGACATATTTACAAATAGTAAATTATTCGGTTCTAAAAATTCCTATTAATTGATCTTTCTCAAATTTTCTATTTAGAATTGAGTTTAATTATTTTGTAATCAATTTTTTTCTTTAAATTTGAAACTTTTCACCAGAATATTATATATATCATGAGTTACTTCCTACCCGATAGAAAGTATGAGTTATGTGTGAAAATAAAATTTTTACGTGAAATACTTTTCATCCAATTAGTAAAATTAAAAAGACGATTCCTAATAGAAGCAATTTAGAAACTTACATACAGATGACTTTAACTATGATACATTCTGTGTATCGTCTTGATAGAGAAAATCAATTTGATTGTGAATCAAATTCTACGAAAATTTGTTTCAGTATGAAAAGGTCGGTTAGAAAGAAGCTAAGCAATTTTTTTATTGCAGATACAACGTTTTTGTTTAATTAAAATTACGTACTTGGTGTACCAACATTATCGGTCATCCAACTTTTTCCAAGTTGTGTTGCAGTACCGTAATCAGTAAGAACAAGTGTTTGATAATTATCTTTCAAAAGAATATTCTGCATTTTAACATCACGATGAACTGAAAGAAACCGTTATTGGCTATCATATGACTTCATATAACAGGTCCGAATTCTACTTACTAATCTTCTTGGAATGTAGAAAGTTTAGTGCATCCGCTAATTGATAACCCCAACTAATTACATCAGCCACTCCATAGTTTGATGCTTTTTCTCTCACAAATACATCGAGTGAACCATTACTGCAGTAATCAATAACAAGACCAAATGTACGAAGATTGATGAAATTTAAACGTTGAATATTAGGATGATGTTCAGCTATATCAGATAATTTAATACCTTCTTCAAGTATACTATTACGTTGTTCACTTGTATTTTGTCGTGGTCTTTTGTGTGCATATAATTTTTTTTCATAACGTATCAATTCAACAATACCGAAAACGCCATGACCAAGTGCTCGAAGAGATTCGATGTCGTTTGTCAATGGTATAAATGGAATTTGTCGCTCAACTAATAGTTTACGTAATTTTTCTTTCAAAACAATGCCTCCATCTGCGAAACGAAAAAAAAAACAAAAACGTCTTAAAATTTTTTCTCGTTTGTTGGAAAAATATATAATTTTATTACAAACCTTTTTGGGCTTTTTGAAGAATTTCAGTAATAATTATGCCGTTCGATGACGTATCCATTTGAGATCCGTATTCGAGAAAAGTAAAAATATTCTTCCACTATGATGTTCCTCTTTATGGGAAAAGGTCAAATAAAAGCAAACATATGTTTTTCAAAACGATAACCAATGAAACTTTCTGGTTTTTATCTCACTTGAATATAACTTCATAAAAAATAGATGACGCACTGTGTCGGTCCTTTGTCTAGTGCATGACGATAGAATCGGGAAAGGAATGGGTTCGGGGCTAAATATAGTCTTTGAAAAATTCAATATTTCCCATGGAAGGAAGCGTTTTCAATTACAATAGATTAAGAAAGATAGTCTTCAGTCATCGAGATAATTAAGATACATCTTATTCATGGATATTTATATTTAATAATTACAACGGAGTAGTGTATCTTTGATTTATAGCTAATCTTTTTTATTTGACTTCTGACTTTTCGAACTTTGAATCCTATCATTAATCATAATTATATATATATCTATATATATATCGATAGATTATCGTATATTATATTTTTGTTGAGTCGAGCTCTTAACATGTTCAATTTATTATTCGTCCTATGTAATTACACTTGGTTGTTACTCTACCACGTAGATACCAAAAGTGCATTTTTCCGAATCAAAAAGTGTTTCTGTACCCAATGACTGTATGTTGCCGTTTGGCAACAGTCGGCCGTAACGGTTCATAATTGTTGGAAAATTCATTTTTTGAGTTCGATCATTCAAAATGCAATATTCTGCCTCTGTACGTTTATTCATAAAATTTATGCATGAAAGGAATGATTCGAATCCATATGCAGTACTTTTATACGGCTTTTGCCAGCTTGAAATATTGTTTTTCGCGGGAAAACTCAAGTATACCAGTCGCGTCAGGGTGTGATAGCTAAGCAAAGTTTTGTGTTTTTTTATTTTAGTATAAACGTTGGCATACATCTTTTAACCCTCTTCACTAACGTCCACATGCAAATCAATTATGACTTTGTATAACATTTGTGTTGAATTAAGAGTCTGGTATAGCAGAATATTTCTGCGAAAAAGAATATTTCAAGCTAGAAAAAGCCGTGTAAAAGCACCGGGTATGCATTCGAACCATTTCTTTCATACACAAACTTTATGAATAAACGAACAGACACAGAATATGGCATTTGGATGATCGGACTCGAAAAATGAATTTTCCAACAACTTTGACCCGTTACGGCCGACTGTTGCCAAATGGCAACATCTATAACTTCTATTTCCGGGATCTGCTGATAAAACCTTCTTAATATTACAATGTAGAATAGAATACATCTAAAACGCAAAATTTAGCGCTAATGACTACCGTTATTGAATGACTTTATTATTCACGAGATTGGCTTCTATGGGATACTGTCGATAGATTTAGTCATGTTCTCAGCAAAAGGTTCCTTTTTGTGCTGGAAACCATGGGCTTATTCAGAAGTGTGTCGCAGTCATTATGCATTTGTAAAAGATTTCTATATCTTTACTACAAGTAAGCCATTCTTGAAATACTGGCTACATCCAGCCGCAAAGAGTTAAAAATTTTTATTTTCGTTTAATTCATCAGTGATTCTATTGTGCATTTTTCAACGAACTATTTCTTCGAAGATTCTCATTCGAGTTGTTATCTAATTATGAACGTCATTGAGAACTACCAGTCGGAAGTTCTCAGATAGGATCAACTAGAAACATATTTGGAGCAATTGAGTACTATCATGGCACGTTTCAAAATCCAGTCGAATTGATCGACCAGTAAGCAGAAACCTGTAAATTCATGAGTTCATGTTTTTCAGTAGTTTTAAGATCGATCTTGACAAAAGAAAGATTAGAAACTAACAAATTATCACTAAAAAAGAAGTTGAAGTTTCGTCTTGTTTTTGTGACAAAGTTAACACGACTTCTACTGGAGTGTATTAGAAAAGCAATATTGTTTTTTTTTAAATTTAATTGTCATTGACTGATGTTTAAAGAAAATAAATCTTTTATAGTAAAAATATATTGACGTGAAGATCGAATATTCAATTTATTTATTCTATGAAAATTTGGACGAAAACACCAGAATACTGTATGTTACATTATTCCCTTTGTTGAAAACTGCTATTCATACGTATTGTATATGATAAATCTGTTTCTATATTCGTTTGTATTCATATAGTAAATCTGCATCACCATTCATCATCGTTAATTTTTGTTTTAATTCATACATGTCCTTTTGGTATTTTCATTACACATTCCATTAATTTTAAATGTTCTTGATAAAGATTAACATATTGTTCATTATTGAGTCGTGATTAATACAGTAAATATTTTGTTAATAGATCACATTTGTTTTCCCATAGTTGTTTTTACTAATCGAAGAACATTCTTAATCAATAGCAATGTTAGTCGTTCATTTGGATCGGAATGCCACGAACGATACATTAAAGCTGCGAAAAGTTCCGGGCAATGATACAATATCGGTGAACGAAGTTTTTTGTATTATGAACAAGACGTAGAATATAGAATGTTAATATTCAACGATTTGAAAAAAATAGTCATTTCAAGAATATGCACTCAAATTCGACTAAAAGTTCTAATAACATTACTTGAGATCCTCTGAATAAATAAAACACTTTAAATAAGTAGAAGAATACTTGTTAGGTTATAATTTAGATGATGATTTTATTCGAGTGTTAGTTGTTACATTATTCTGGATAAAATAGTAGTTGCTCAACGAAAAAGCATACAATTGAAAAAATTCAATGATTGATTTGATTAAATTCATATGAAAATCTGAATTATTTGGAGAATAGTGGCAAAGAGTATTCATTGAAAAAAAATGCGTGATATAATGGTACTGAGCATTAAGGCTTTGTTAAAATAATAATTACAAGGCATACCTATTGTTTTTTATGGTCGACTGGAAGATTCAAAGGATGACTGCAAATATTACTTTCCATTGTTTCGAACTCGTACGATAGCTTATCAATGGTAATCCTCATTCAAAATACGATGCTATTAAAATTGTAAATGTCGTCTATGTCATGGAAGAATAGAGTGATTGATCTATTATCGTTGAAAGATCGAAAAATTTACATTTACATGAATACTTGTTCAAGTATGATTACGAAGAACAATAAGAATGATTCAGAATTGAACGTTAATCTTAGTCTGACGTTCTTAATGAATCATAACGATTGTATTTTTGTTGTACAATAACATATAATCAATCATGACATAATCATAAAAAAATGAAGAGCAGTTACTCAATTGATTCTCTATCATTTTCTGAAATGTTACCATTCATTTTTCGCCTATGATCCGCTTGTCGATAAGAGTATTAGTTGAATACATAGAACTCTAGAAAAATAGATTTACAACAAGAACTTTACTATCTATATTCGTCAGATATATATATATATATACAACCTTCTTAGATTGCGTGAAGTAGTTGATGAGAAAAAACCAATAAACTCGAAGCTATTAAATTAGAATCATCTTCAATCAATTTTCAGTGGAATATGACAACAGAGAAAATCATCAAGTGTGCCAAATTTATCAAATTATTTCAAAAAAAGAAGTGCTATTCTGCAGCCGCTCATAAGTTAGTAATGATCTAATTCAATCAGTTATCTAGCAAGTTTCGCATCACTATTTTCAGCAAATGTTCGAGATTCTTAATGTTAGCAAATTGACTAACTAGGTCAATTATTATTTATAACGGGCTGAGCTAAATAACCGTTCATTTTCGAAAGCTATTTTAAGAATATTCTTACACAGACACTTCAAAAAACATCAGTGAAATATTTTTACAAAACAAATTTAATATTTGAATTCATTATTTTAGTCTTATTGTAATCAGTATTTTTCTTATATTCTAACTACGTATTTAGAAAGTGAGAAATGAATCTGCTCAACTCTGATTTCCATAAGATCGTAGTAGTAATTGTGTTGATGTTCATTGCCAGAAGAAATAGATCGTGAGTGTATATATCACATGTTTCTTTTCTATTGACTGAAAGCAAATATTTCCGGGTGCCACAATGACTAAGCCATACCACATATTGTTAAACGACATTGGTTGTCTTTCTCTAACTCTTGACTTTTTAATAATTCACTTAAAACTGGAAATTTTCTCTAGTTGATCTTTTTTTCCAATGATTTCAACGAAAAAGTATTGATAGTTCAACATATCCTTTTGATCTATAGGATGATTATATTCAACATAGATGGAAGTGTCTACTATATTTTAAAAATAAACTAATTATAAATAAAAATATTTTCCAATATCAACTATTTAAGCAGTATGTATGAAACGAAAATGATTTATGTTCAATTTATATGTTTAATACCTCGAGTTCATGTTAGAATCATCTAACAATTTAGAGTCATTTGACAGAACAAGTACATTGTTCTTTTCTTCTTTGAGTGACTTTCTACGATCAGATGTATCACAATGAAAACATCTATCTCGAAAAAAAAACAACTTCTGAAGCTAGATATTCTCTACTTCCTGCGCATGAAATAAGATTTTTGCAATAAAATGGAATTCTCTTTTTACATATGTCTATTAGAATTCAAATCACATACTCGATGTGCCGATTTGGATTGTCAATAATGTTCTGCCGAATAGTTTTGTAGTACCGTAATCAGTAAGAACACGTGTTTGATAATTATTTTTTCAAAAGGATATTCTGCATTTTAACATCACAATGAACTGAAAGAAACCGTTATTGGCTATCATGTGACTTCAAGTAACAGGTCCAAATTCTATTTACTAATCTTATTGGAATGTAGAAAGTTGAATGCATCCGCTAATTGATAACCCCAACTAATTATTGATACCTTTTCTCTCATAAATACATCGTGTGAATCAATACTACAGTAGCTAATAACAAGACCAAATGTACGAAGATTGATGAAATTTAAACGTTGAATATTCGGATACTTTTTTTTCATAACGTATCAATTCAACAATACCAAAAACGTCATGACCAAGTGGTGGACGAGATTTGAATTCGTTTATCAATGGTATAGATGGAATCTGGTGTTCGAACTTTTTGCGGCTTTTCTTTGGCTTCTCTAAATGTCTAATAGTGCATAGATTCTTTCTAATGATGGATATCTAATTTAGTAGAGTCCTACAGCCAGGCTTAAATTCGTGTCGAACTCAATTTAGATTTCGAAAATCGATGGGTTTTTCTGCCGTTCTTTTTTGTCGATAGAATCTACCAATCTGTATAAAAGTTCTCAACCATTAATGCAAAATGAATCTTACAAGAAGCTATGGATTTATTTGATCTTTAAGAAGAACACTATAGTTACAGGAATTTTGCGATGATTTTGAATTCAAGTAAATATGCTACTGTGAATAAGAGAACGACGAGAACTTTGAATTTGTTTGTAGTTTATTATTATGAATCATATGATTTGCTTGATTAAGATTAGTCGACGTTTTCTTTTGGTTAGTTTACACTGTAAAAATTCGATCTATGCGTTGATTTATATCTTATTATAATTAACAATCCGTAATAGAGCACCATAACTTCAGTACATAAAGTTTCCGTTGAATGCAATTAGTAACAGCGATAGATCAAGTGTCTATTCCAAAGTGAAACAGTTAATTGGTACGATGATTGTTAGATTAAATCTATTGATATAATGCTTACTGACACTAACTGAATACTGTCATTCGATTAATTAACTGCTCAAGCCTTCATATTTTAGTTATTTTCCTTTAAAAAATTATCTTTGCCAGCTTTATCATCAAATTATTTTAACAGATCTATTGAGTATCGATTTCATCTACAAATATGTGATATATGCATCGCTCTGATATTTTAACTATCGTTAACAGTAACACACAGTAGAATCAAAGAAATACTTTTCATTAAGCTTGTTATATAATGAATCGTCTCGAATGATGATCATTATTTATGTAGCATTTTATGGATGAAAATTTTGTGCTTTTGGTCTTCCATAAATATCAATGAGTTTGACCTAATTGTCACTTTAATTCTATTTATTTATCGAGACAGAAAAACCACTTAATACACATACGCACAATGAAAGGATAAATGAATCCGTTGAAATAGATTTTGAATAACGAAAAGAAAACAAATGTGATTTGAATGAGAAAGTGATAAACATCTAACGAAGAGAACAAAATCAATGATTCAAGGACGAAAATAACACGTCAGTTAGTATCGGTGAAACCGAGAGCAACAAACGTAGACGAGTGAAAAACATTTACAACTACTAAAAACTTTTGATACACATAGATACGGTAGGATTGATAAATACCATATGATACAAGCGAAGTTTCGTGTGAAGCTTTGTAAAATATTTAGTACTTCCCATTTTAATATTACTGAGATCAATCGTATGGTCATGTAAAAAGAAGAAAATCTCTGCTCATCTGCTATCTATCATTTTTATCCTTGACTATATTTTTAGTATAAACTCGGCTAACAAGAAAGTATATATAGGTAATTGGCTATTTGCAAGTTCCAAAGAAAAACAAACAAAATAATATTCATGAAACAATTCAATTGATGAATAAAGAAATCATGAAAAAAAAGCTATTTTTGTTGAACTATCAATTGTAGAATTATATTGAAGACATGAATTTTTATTTTCAATATTTTCAAGTTTGTACTGTTGACACTCGTCAATGTCAGAAATAATTTGACCTACAAAAAAGGCAACGATAGAAATCAATAATTTTGTTCTCACAATTTTTCTTCCAAGAGAATATATTCAAGACTGACAAACTGTTCGATTTCATGCAATGTATATGAGTATACATTGAGTAAAAAGAATAACTTCAGCTACAATGACTCCTAAACAATTTATAGGTTTCATACAATCTTTCGAAGCCTCTAGAATATTTCATAAAAGATTCAAGATAGTTTTATAGCTTGTTATTAAATATATATGAAACCTTTTGAAATTTTCTACATTAATTGAAAATCTCGAAACCTTAAATAGATTGCGTATCGAATGCAAAAATCTTCTAAGATGTCGTGCTACAGTAGAAACCATGTTCCAATTTGATGATTGTGCTATTTGCTATTCAATGTCGATTAAGGTAAGATTAAGCTAAAATAGCCATGAATCAAATCAATGTTCTACTCATAAAACGTGAAGATGATTTAAAATCAAATATCTATTGAGAGCAAAATCTACACACACTCAAATAGTGCCGATCTAAAATATTATCTAGACACATATTTTATAGTCGAGACAGATAATTTCCCAACAGACATGATCGATGTGTTCTTGTGTCAAAAATCGTTGTTTTATGAATATTGAGTGTCCAGTGAAAATCATGCACGTTGTCGATGACATACTTAAAAATATCAAGCTAATTTAAAACGATCACAGTTCGTGCATATGAAATCCTTATTTATCTGTCATAGTGAAATCGAAATCTCATAATTGTTATAGTATGATGTTGATCGATGTTTGACAACTGAGTATTGTCTCACGTGAATTTAAAAGTCATTTGACAACTCGTCTGTTTCGACATAAATACAAAAGTACTTGCCGTTCTCGCTAACGATTTCTGAAATAAAATAAATACATCCGTCAATTTCATTGAAGAAGACTTTCAAAATTTCTTTTTGTTATTATCTTCGTTGTATAGAAGTCTATGACGTATCAAGAACTATCGTGTAAGAAATCAAAATTCTACTCAATAGATTTGATAAGTTTATTAGAAAACGCAATTCAATCTTTTTGTCAACACGAATGAGATTATTCGATTATTATAGATTTAGTATCATAGAACACTTTTATAGTAGACAACACGTCGTTTTTGTGATGTATTTACACACACACACACACACATAGTATCAACTACTCTTGAATTGAAAATTATATTCTGCAATGATACGAGCGCGTCGGAATACTAACTTCTGTGACGTGTCAAAAATGTTTGTCCTCGGCAGTACTGAATTACATCAATAGCTTTTGCCTCATGGCACTGCTCAATATCCTGTCTTTATTATTCTTTTATAAATAAAAATATTCATAATTTTCTTTATGAATAGTAAAAAGCTTCATGTTAGATTGGTTTGTATAAACACTAATATAATTATCAACTCTAATATAGCTAGAATACATCTTGACGAAAACTTTTATACAATCATTAGTATATGGATTATTTTTTCAAGAAATAATTGCATGAAATCTAATAGTAATTTATTCGTCTAGAGATCTCGAATCGTTTGCTTATCTAAGAAATTTTGTTCATTTAACAAGAAATATTCTCACATTTTCTACTAATAACAACGAACAAAAAGAAAGGAAGTAAAGACATTTTACACCGATGACTTTCCACTGGTATTTCGATTTGATTTACATTCTAAATTAAATGCTGGTATTCGAACTTCAATAATTGTTCCATCGTCTTTTTCCATCTTGAAAGTTCTGAAAAGAATGATAGAAATAAATTTAATGATCATTCGTTAGAAGATTTTTTTCTTTGTTTCTTGACTAAACAATCTTACCCCCACATATGACCACTTGCTGCTGACAAAGAAACATGTGACGAATATTGAAAGGCAGGATATTCTTTCGATAGTCTTGGTTGTTGTCCAACAACACCTTTGCCACGTACAGTTTCTAATGTACCCGATAAACTAAATATACGCCAATGACGTTCACATAATGTTACAGCTGTATTAGGATTTAAATTTTCTACACGTATAGAATAACGCCACCAATATGCACTAATACCTTGTGATGAACGTGATCCTCTAGTTTAAGAAAAACATGTTTTTTTTTCTGATAGAGAAAAAAACCACCGATATTTTTTCATACATATAAAATGGAATAGCAGTAACTTGAATTTGATGTGTAGTATCTTTATATACATCAGATAGTTCAAGCCAACGATGGTGTCGTGTTTGCCAAGATTTTAAATGTGTACTCGGCTGAAAATTCGGAGCTTGAATATGCATGCATAATGATATCAAGTAATCAAAATATTTATTTATTTGCACTTACATGCTTCAGAATCATGCACGAAAAATTTATCAACTAATTCATGATCTATAGGTGTTCGTTCCGTACTCTAAAAACCGAATCATTTTTAGCACTCGTGTACATATATACATGGTAGAACAAGACATTATTTTTTATCGTTTTGGAAAACGTAAATTCTCCAACGTTGCCCTTTATTGTTCTTTTCATATGAGATAATTATTTGAATTTATATTTACTGTATATGGTATGATATCTTCGTGTGCAACATAATCAAGACCAGGTATAGCATAAAGATTTCGATCTTGCTTTTGATTTCCCAAAAATGTTACAGCCTCTAAAGTAAATCGATCACATAAGCTACTTCTTATATGAAATGGTGGAAAAATATTTTTTTAACAACAATTTGATTGTTTTCCAATTGTGTAAACTAAGTAGTTCGAATCTAGATAGTAAGTGTAGTAGTCGATGGTATATAGCAATTTCTTCCGAAGACCAGAACACAATACACACGACTGTTCGCCGAGAATTTTGCTTAAGTTAATGTTTGAAGAATACTACATACTTGACATGATTGAATTTGCTAAGATCTTTGCCCGTAAATTTTATGATGTCTCAAAAACAAAAGCAGACAGAAAATATGTTTAACGGTTACTTTTTATGTATGCAATTATTTGAAAAGCATTCGTTAAAAATTCAGTGACTGTTCACATTGCCCTATTTCAAATGACACCATTAAAAGGCATATGTACTTCAAAAGTCGTTCGACATCTGTATGATGCAGTTCTATGTACTTTAGTATAGAGTAGAAAATTTCTTTTCACACGAAAATCCCCGTGTCAATTACTACTCACGAAAACGAAAACAAGAATACATCATTGTGAAAATTTCGTCCACCATTTCCTATGAGAATAGAAACCTGTTTGAGCTCGAATATAAGGTATATCACGAGTATCAATTAAAATTTGATAATAGGTTATTGATTTTGTACGAACTTGATCGGTATTTGATTTTGATGATAATATTGTTAACGGTAATGATACATTTGAATGATCATCAGTGCGATCAAACACTTTTGCCAGCCAAGAGAATAGTATCACACCTCGATATCCAAATATCCGATGAAGAAATAACTAGATAATCAGAATGAGATAAAAAATATAAGAGACGAATTGAAAAAAAACTATTGTGAATGAGTACACACGCACGAGTTCATCTTTTAATCAGACATTTCATGCATGGCTTGGTCACATCAATTTTTTATTGATCATCAGTTTTTTATGGACTTTCTCTAAGTATTTAAGAGCAGTAATAATAAAAAGATCCAATGTAATTGATCATCAGCTATGAGATATTATGAGAATATTTCGTTTTTCTTTTAGTTTTCTTATTAAGAAATATATATATATATATATATATATATATAACTATATATTTACATGAGCCGATGGGAAATAATCGATGAACATCATCAGGAAATAGCAATCGAATTAGTCTCGCGTATTTCTTGCGTCCAACTAAGAAGTCAACATGAGCATTTAATAGGGACTTCTTAGAATGAATGAATAGGCTCAAAGAACGAGAATTGTTCCACGAATATATGTATGTCAGTACGTACGCTATAAGGGATATTCAAAGCAAAGAGAGAGAGAAAAAAATCATTCGATTTTTCGGAATGCATTTAGCACAGTAGAGTAGAAACGGTAGTAATGGCGGTAGCAAAAAAAAAGAAGGAAAACAACATCAACAAGGCTTGTCGTACAGGAAGTCTCCGTTTTTTTTATTCCTCATCCCACCCGTCTGTTACTTGCTCTTCGTTCACTTTAGCTCGACATCCGTCTTCATCTCTTTTTTTTTATGCGTTGTTCATCTGTTCAACATTCCGATGGGCTACAATATTTTTTGTTTTCTTTCGCTCTCTCTGTCTCTGTCTCTCTTACTCTTTGTTTCTCTCTCGTCACAATATATAAATATATAAATTTTGAATTGTTCGATTATACTTTGAACACATCACATGCATACATATGAAAGTTACGAGAAGTGACAACTGACAAGATAAATTATTGTTTAAATTATAATGTACGAGGTAAAATGTCATATTATATTTCGTTTAAATCATTATCAAGTGGATGCATTTACTACTTAGTCTATTTTACTGATTGAATATTAACGTTAAACTACTATCATTTCATGATGAATAGTTAAGCACCAAGAGATATTAATAGTCAAATAAAATATAAACTGTTTTATCAGACGAGAGCAGAAATATAATAGATCTGGAAAAACGATTATTTCCTCTTATTTCTTTTGCTTTTTTTCTCTTCTCTCATGCTTTCTACTACTTCTTTGCCTTCGTCTTCGTCTTCTTTTTTTCCCCTTGTTTGTTTGCGCCCGTTACAAACATATTGTTTTCATGCATCATCTACTCCTGTCCATTTCCAACTATGTTTGCCTTGTATTGGCTAATCCGAACGCACAAATATATTAAGAAAATCTATGAGTAAAGTAAGATCATGAATTTTCAGTTGTATCTTCTTATATTTGACATTTTTATAATGTCTGTAGACAAACAACGAGTACTCTAGTCGTCATGTGATCAATTAGAGTAGTGAAGCAATAATATAAAGTGAAGAAAACAAAAAAGATCTATTGCAACTTGCCATTTTCTCGTGAAATGGGATTCTAGCTCGTTAACATTCTTATTACTTTTTAATCTTGTGACTAATTTTGTCTATAGAAGAGAAACAGACAAGATTTAATGGCATGACATATGACGTCAGAAAAAAGTCACTGAATAGAAATGCTTTACAAACAATTGTCTGTATATTTTCATAGTTAAGGTGCATAAATACATACATACATACACACACATATATATATATATATATATATATTTATGTTCCTCTACATGTATGCGCTATTACTAGTAGCAGGTAAAACGAAAAAGAGAAAGCAGAACGAAAAAAATATAAAAAATACAAGTACAATTCAAGTTGTCAAAAAAAAACATCGACATGTCACAAGAGAACGAAATCATGTGCTTTCTTTCTTCTAAATATTACTTATAATTATAAATACATTTTTTGTTAACGATTAGATAGCAAAATACGTTACACACATGTCTTTAGATTGTTGAAACAAAACCGACTTGAAATTCAGGTATGAGCCGTCCATTTACGACAACAAACAACAACCAACACAATTCATCTATGTATGCTCAACCGAGTACATTTAAAGTAAATATATTTGTGTAATAAAATCTTATGATTGTCAACAAACAATCATAAAGAAATAAAATCAGAAAACATAATGTCCTTAAAATTACTATTGTTTATTTCAACTAGATAATGCTATTGGGCGATAGTGGTGTCGGCAAAACATGTTTATTAATACGTTTTAAAGATGATACATTTTTATGTGGTAGCTTTATTGCAACTGTTGGTATTGATTTTCGTAACAAAACTATAGTGATCAATAATAAACAAGTGAAATTACAGATTTATGATACAGTAAGTAAAAATTTGTAAAATTGATAATTATTCCCTAAAAATTTACGAGTTGAAATTGTCAAAAACAACAACAACAAAGAACAATTAAATTGAACACTCATTTGTACGTTAATTAGTTTCGGTTCAAATTAAACACAGAAATGAATTGATATTATCATTCTTTTTAATCGGCAATACATCATAGTATAGTAAAACATTCTCGGAAATGTTTGAGAATATTTGAAAAATGAAAATCAATAGATATGTTTTTGTATATCATCGTATTGTATTTATCATGAACAAAAATCTTCACTCGTTCTTTTTTTATTCTGTCATGCAATTGAAGATGAGTGTCTTATTCTCTTGTTTTCATCTTTGTTAAACGAATACGTGAGCATTTCTAACGAGTAACTGAAATCAAATAGACAGACTTTTCAAGGAACCCATCGATTGACTATTAAGTTTTTAAAAGAAAGCCAACATATGACGCATAAAGAGAGAAAACCAGAAATAATTTGTTTATATCAATACATAAGAACTAATCAGGCTTGAAAAGATGCCGGCGGAAACGGAAGTTCATTTCCTTTGGAAGTTTTGTTTTGCTTAAATACTTAAAATTCATACTCGTGTACTTGTTCAAACAAAAACAAATTATAACAACTTTAGAAGTGATTGAGAAAAGAGAGAACAAAAAAATATTTTTATTTAAACTTGTAATTTTTCTGCAATCGGCTTCGAGCATAATGCGACATCAATTAATAAAGAATTACGAAAGTATTATAATGGTAAACCTTCGAGATCGCTTCGTTTTTACTTGACATTAGAAAAAGACGTCATACTTATACTGAATGTAAACAACAGATTATTGCAGAAATTTAATATCTCATTAAACAGAAGATTATCGAATTTTGAATGAGAAACTATTGTCACTAAATTTCAGGCTGGTCAAGAACGTTTTCGTTCCGTAGCTCATTCATATTATCGTGATGCAAATGCTCTTCTACTGCTCTATGATGCATCATCAATAATAAGTTTCAATCATGTTCGTGATTGGTTAAGTGAAATTCAAGAATATGCACAATCCGATGTTATTATTATGTTAATTGCCAACAAAGTTGATAAAACAAACGAACGTGTTGTAACACGTGAAATGGGTGAAAAATTAGCTAATGAATACGAAGTACCATATGTTGAAACATCCGCGAAAACAGGTTTAAACGTTGAATTTTGTTTCAAAGCAGTCAGTCAAGCATTACTCGAACAAACCGATTCAAATACATCACGTGGAAAAACTGCCACGAAGACATTGAATAATCTTGTACAATTAAATAATCGAACACCGAAAAATAATGTATGTTGTTTATATTCATAGTGTTATATTTCTTTTTTTTTGTTTAGTTCTATTTTTGTCTTTTTTTTTAATTATTACTATTATAATTATCATAGTATAGTCTAGATTCTGTGATATAGAACATAGAGTTACTTATATGCATCGAAGTTTGTTGTACAGAATGAATGTAACAAAAAAAAAATAAGAAAGAAGCAACAAAAGACGACAAGTGTCCGAAAATATACTCTCATTAATATGTCTTTTCTATCTTCTAATGTACTTCTGACATTCATTCATCATTCGAATGACATACCTGGCCTGTCTCATAATTGCCTTCTTGTTTCACAGCTGTAAAGAGACCGACCTCATGTAGCCTAGAACAAATAAATATGTAAAAAAATAAGATTGTAATCATCATGTATGATACTTGAACTTTTCATAAAATGATAGAAAAAATCTAATTGATATTCTATTTTAGTTCTTCTATGTGACATATTTGCTACACATATATCTATAATTATGAAAAGATTCTCGTAAAAATAAGAATTTATTTTATAAGAAAATCTCATTAAATTCCTGATCTAAAGTAAAAAAAGATTTGAATAGAATTTCGAGATATTAATCTGAAATAATCTTTCTCGAGGCTAAGCTACGAAAAGCAGTAACAAAATAATCTTATTTTTTTTTCTTTTCTCTTCAGTCAATAGACTGAATTGATCTCAAATTTGCGTGCTTTTCACTATCGAAAACTCATTATGTCAGTGTCATCAGTCATCTACTGTGAATACTTCTATTATTCTTTTCGAGTTGCAAGTCAAATAGAAACGTTAGAAAAAACAACAGTAAGAGGATGAAAAGTCGTAGAACTCGTCGGGTCAGAGTAGATTAAGTATTTCTCATTGTAAACACTAGGGATACAAAAATAGAATCAAGAGATGACACAGATTGTACTGAATTCAATTGCATGAAAGACGACGAAAGAAAATATATTAGGATCGTAAGTTTCTATGACAAATACTGACTATGAATATACAAATTTCATATGTTTTTTTATAACCATTCTTCAACAGAAAATGATCTGTATGTGTATCAAGTGTGAAAATATTTCATGTTGTTTTTAAATGAACAACTAGTGATTTTCTGTAAAACAAAACAGTAATAATTGAAAAGGTTTAAGTAGTTGACTTTCTTATTGTTTAACCGTGAGTATTCGTTGAGTTAGACAAAATCAAATACTTTGCATATCGCTAGTCTCTCTTTTTACATGATCATTTAATAAAAGGTAAGCAGAACATTTGAATCATTAGTTCACATTTACTAAACTGTTCTTTTCTAATACGAGACATTCTATCGGGGAAAAAAAACGTTTTTGAGATTGAACGAACATAGCTCAAGTCAGAACAGGAGAAGAAAATGGAAACAAACATCGTTGTATCAATTAGTTAGGTTTGTACCTGCTATACTCATGATAGCCATTCTCAACATTAGTAAAATCCCCTCGATGATTATGATTCAACACTAATCTAAGAATTTTTTAAGAGTTAAAGCATATATGTATATACATTCTTACTTAGAAGGTGTAGTCGATGATGCATATCGAACAAATGGATAGATATAACTTTTTCTAATGAAAATACTTAAAAAAACCTGATTACAATGTCTTACGATAACATTACACATCTAGAATTAAATAAATCCGGAGTTACCTTAATTTATTAAATATATATATGTATATGTATGTATATATGATGAAAATATAAATAAAACAGAAAAGAACCGGTCCTAGGTAACTGAATACATCAGGTATAACAGGAAAACAGAAAAATTGTCTTATGCTAATCTTGGTATGGTAGTATTTGGATCAGTCATGACTCTAGAACGTTGTTCAGATTTTGCTAAGTAAGGAAGAAGTTCATTAACTTTAGTTGTTTGATTTTTTACAAAATAATTCAATACATTCGATTTAATCATTTGTTCAATAGTTTCATATTGTGGTTCAGGTTCAAAATTATCTAATTTAAGAACCTCTTTCATTATCAATAACATCGTATCTTCTGAATCCCTAATAGATAATAAATACACATCAATATAGATCATCAACAAACGTTAGTTCATTGCTCATTCACATACCAATATGAAACATGACTTGCAAAAGCAAATAAATAATCATTGATAGCTTCAATTGGACGATGTTGAAGAACATAATCAATACGTCGACCTTGATTTAATTTACCAATAGGACGATTATTCCATTCATCAATATGAGTTTCTAGAATATTCGATAAGTGTTTTTATTATTTTGATTTAATACCAATCTTATCTGATAGAAGTATTCATATTGATTGATATGAACTATTATTTTTTTCCCAATTTCGAAATCAACAATCTGTACATGTCTATGTCTACTGTGAAGATCGTTTTTTTCCTATTCAAATATATAAACAGGCTCGAATTCGTTCAAAATTTTAGAATAAATCATGTATGAATTAGTGTGAATATAGTTATGAACACGTTCTATGAATAATAATTTATTTAAGACATGTTTGTCTTCCATTATTTTTAATGCTAAAAATCCAATGAACGGAACAGCATGATGTTCCTCTTTTTCATGCGCATTATTGAAGACATGTTGTAAAAAGATTTGAGTGGTCTTGTAAATTTTACTTTATAGTGCTTATTAAGTATTTTATATTTTTATTCCACTTTTTTTTTTGACGTACGGATGTGGATTATTGTTGTCTTAACTTGAAATGCATAGTTTATCGAAGGTCATGTAAAAGTTCATCAAGTTAAAGCAGAAAGTCAAACGAACGATTTTAAAATATTTTTCTCTAACTCTTAACATGTTCATCATTACTATTCACCTTCATTATCATCAGCATGTTGAAGTTCGAGTTCCATTCTTGTACATTCGGTTGTTGTTGCTATATCCAACGATGTTGCTGTTGTTGTTGGTGCTGGTACTGGTATTGGCGTTGCAGTAACTTGCGCTGGACTTCTATAAATAGAATATTCGTCATGCAAAAAAAGGAACAATCAACATATGATTTCTTTTGATTACTTGTAATATGTAACAAAATCAGTAATAGATATCATTGTATTTTTAAAGGCATCAAGCATTTTTTGTTTTAAATCTGTCGCTCTTGATAATCCATCGATTAGTTCAAGATGAAGTCTTTTTCTTCCTTTGTGATGTGGTAATAGTACTGGCGATGCAGTCCATTTAGGATCAATCAATGGTTCTAATCTGTATGCAACAGGATCATACTATTAAAAAAGTATTAATATTATAAATGAAAATGTTTCATTAATGATAACATACAGGATGAAATATATTCAATAAACCTTTACATGTCGGAAATGCATAATCAGACGCTAATGATGTTATTCCTCGTACGGTTAAAAACATTGCAATAGGTGAACCTTTTGTTTTTGAATATAAGCAAAAAACAAATTTTTCCTTTTTTTTTTCAAATCAAAAGAAAATTTACCTAGTGCAAAAAAATATGAAACTGGAAACTTGAGTTTTTCAGATTGGATCGATACTTGGCCAGTACCCGATACACAGAGATTACTTCTAATAATATTAATTTATTTAGTAGAATATATATTATAAATATTTTATTTACTTAGTCTCTGAGAAATATATATTTGATTAAAACAATAAAATAAAACAATAGATATGATACATGATACAAGTTTGGTCTACCTGTTTCATTAGTATTGATAATTGTTACATCATGCACAGGTGTTTGACTTGTTAAAATATCATAAAGTATAACTGATCCTAGAGATGAATTTAAAAAAAAAACTACAAATCCTTTTCCATGGTGAATGCTTTCTCAACGTTACCAAGACTGTGTCCAATTATAGATACTTGTCCATTGAATGATGGGTTACGTTTTACAAATATATCATAGAGTCGATTCATTTCATTTATACAACGTGAAATTATTTTCTACTCAAAAAGAAAAACATGATAAACCCAAGCGAAGTGAAATTAACTTTTCTGTACTAAAGTAAAATATTTATTTCTCATACTTGACAATAAACTGGACTGGTATAAAATAATATATCCGACAAAGTTGTATTAATGAATGTTCGCAGTTTCGTGACACTTGGTAATGTTAATGATAATAAATGACTATCGATTCCAGTAGCCTAGGTAAAAAAACAGTTATTTTTAGCTTTTCAAAACAAATCTTTGTCACACGTACATCCATGTGAAGATCACCGTGCCAATACACTGGTAAAAATTCCTGTTAATTAATCAAAAACAAAACATGTCTTGCCAGCAAAACTAATCTTTTCAAAAGATGACGATGAAAGAGTTATTAGATCAATGATAGTGATACATTAACCATTTCAGTATGCGATGTGCTCAACAAGATAGATTCACGTTACTGTCCGTTTTCAACAGAATTATTTTTTTACGAAAATTTAAATTTAAAAAATGTTAACAAAACTCGTATGTGAAATTATGAACAACAAGAAGGATAATTTCGTAGGAAAAATCAGAAATGTAAAATAAAATTAGAATATTGTAAAATTTATTTGATAATTTCTCGAGAGATAGAAAAATTTCATAGAAATTCAATTACTATCATCTAAGAATAACCATAGAAGTGTATATTCTTGGAATTAGTTAAGACAGGCAGTTCGTTTACATGTATGGATAGAGTGAAAATTCTGACTTATCCTAATATCCATGAAAATATTCTACAAATGAAAAATTAATTGGAAAAAGCTGATTTATACTGTTGATTATTCAGGCTTATGTTTAGTTATGGTTACTTATCGAAGCTTTAACCATTTCTAGCAGGCTTCCAGAAGTGCGAGTGCAAAAATGTCTTCTTCATTGTAGTTCAACTTGAATCACTGCACAGACATCGAAAATCTAGTATTCGATTCCGGGAAGATGTTGAGTCACAAAACAACTTGTTATTACTTTGTGGTCACATCCGACCGTAATGGTACAAACATGTCAATAAATTAATCTTTTTTCTGCCTAAATGAGTTGGATGGTTTATACTTTTTCTTAACCCATACCTTGAAATTAGAACAAAGATTATGTTTCTATCTCTTCTCACTATTCCTCAACTGAGTGTTATCGTTAGAATATCGTGAAACATCATGGAATTAATTATACAAAATTTACATGTTTTCTTGAAATAAGACACAGAATCTAGTTCTTCGAAAACTCCCAAAGATTCTCTAAATTCCATGTCTTATCTCAAGAAAACAGGGAAATTTTGTATAATTCCGTGACGTTTCACGATATTCTACCAATAACTCAGTTGAGACATCGACAGAAAAGGTAGAAACATAATCTTTGTTCTAATTTCAAGGTATTGACTAAGAAAAAGTATAAACCGTCAAACTGTTTTAGGTAGAAAAAAGATCAACTATTTTATATGTTTGTACTGTTACGGCCGTAACATTCTTGTATGATTCATTACTGAAGCACTATCATTAGTAGTGACGGAGATTGACAACTTATCAAGAAAGAATGATAGATCGGACTGCTGAGATTCTCCATGGTTCTCAATTCTCATGATGCTGCTGCTTTGAGAAAGCAAAGTACATTAATTTGAAATCAAAAGGTGAACAAATCGTAACATCGTCATCCTTAATTATCATGCCATCATAATGATATTCAACATCAATTTGAAACAGTTTTTGATAAAACAATTTCAAAATGTGCCCATTTGGTACCATCCGGCCGGAAAGGGTTAAATATCTATAAATTATTCTCAATCAAGAGAATTCGGAAGCATGAAAAAAAGAATTACGTATTCATACAGATGAACCAGTGAAAATCGTTTTCAGTTATACATCACTAAAGTTTCATCTTCTCAGTGACTTCTAATTTCCGGATAAGACAAACTCCTAAAACAATTATTCACAAAACATTCATTCGTCAATAGCATTTCTTGGAAAGATATTAATCACGAACATACCTGTGAATAGGCTTTATTGAATTAGAGACATTATTTCTCTTGTCGATATTCGCATCGCTCCAAATCAAGTTTTCTACAGAGATGAATGACATTCAGTTGAAACTTATTTACTGAACTTAACAACTATTCTATCAATGTCGAAAACTTATGAATAAATTTTGGTACATCATTGATTGATACGAAATTTCTATATCACTTATGTTTCATGGGCTAAAGAAGAGATTCAAAAAGAGTCTAAAGAAAAAATGTAGCATGTAAGTTGAGTGTTGTTCCAACATACTTCCTTCTTACGTTGAAGTGTTCAAGCTTCATTTCTTCTGCTTCAAAAATATTTCATTAAAATTTTATATGGTTTAATGGTCTTAGCAAATTATTCTATAATCTAGTCTTTATCCTAAACTATTGATTAACTGGGTGACAACGTATCTGAAACGTTACATTACACATGACATTAGAATAGAACTTTTAAACTTGATGAAATATTTACGATAGCATGATAACATTACAGACGAACCAAAAAAAAACGGAATTACTCTTCTGCATTAATCATTGAATAAATACCGTAGCTGAAGTCAAGAAATACGATCGACACTCGGTTAAACCTATGAGATATTTATGTGCTCAGCAAATACACATTCTTGACCTATGAAATCGAAGCGAGATATA
Organism: Rotaria macrura; assembly: GCA_900239685.1. Taxonomy (NCBI): domain Eukaryota; kingdom Metazoa; phylum Rotifera; class Eurotatoria; order Philodinida; family Philodinidae; genus Rotaria; species Rotaria macrura. The sequence goes on from OENT01000043.1 coordinate 271,511, forward strand.
GGTATCGTTTTCAATTCTACACCTGTATAAATTTATCGAAATTAGAAGATAAATGATATTCATAACAAGAAAAACGCTGTTTTTTAGTGTAATTATCTGACGAAACTATTTCTATTGCTGATATTCTATTTAAGCTTTCATTTGTAAAACAAAGATATTAATGTAGTCATTGTACTAATTATTAATTTATAGAAAGATTATCTTTCTAAATCTTAATCATAGAATACAGGGATAAATACGTACCACACGATGAATATCACCATTTTCTACATAGGATTTATAATGACTCTGTAAAATCGTTCGACTTGTTTCGCGAAAATCTTCGACACATTCAACCAACGGTCGAAATTTCGTATCACACGCTTCGCCAATACCATGTACAACGAAACATAAATGTTGAACATGATCTTTATCACCAAAACGAATTTCATCAAAAAACATTTCAGGTAGGCCACGTTTTAATGTTCGTGTTTCATACTAAATAGAAGTATACTTATATACATCTATAAGTCAAATGTCTTTTTTTTACTGATCCATACAGAAAAATTCGACCAATGTGTTATTTCACCATCAGTAGATTGTATTGTCATTAGAACGGGACTATGAAAAATAAGAATTTCTTTTCCATTATTCATTTGATGTTTTGTATGCCACGAGTGCCTACGACATGTTTCTTTATACAGATTCTAGTCAAGAAAATTAGCATGTGATAAGTTTAGAAATGAAATCATCAATCAATAATGTTATTGCTTTACTTCAAGAATTTCATTCATTTGTTCATCATATGGAACAAATCGACTATCGTTTTCTGGTAAATAAAACCATTTAGAACGTCGGATTTCATTGGGCTCATCAGTCCAATAGACAGGCGTACGAATACGTTCAGCAAGATAAACATCATACCGATTACCATTTGTAGCTATTACAGTTTTATCTATATGAAACATAGTGTAAATATGTTTTTCATGGATATTTAATTTCGAAAAATTTTCAATACACATGTTTTGTCATAACTTTACTCTAAATATAGATCATATGAATGGTCCAAGTAAGTCAAATCAGTCGATTCATAGTTATAGGACGCTGTGTATTAGTATTTTATTATGAAATATTTATTTTAACTATTGACATGTGCGATGAGGACTATGCTTGAACTGATCAATTGTTTTTTCGGTTCATGACTATGTGAATTATTCAAATTCAAAGGATTAAGAAATACTATGAAAAGAAATTCAACTTCTAGTTTTGTACTTTCCATCTTTAGAATATCTTTTTTTCTTTATAAATAATACCATGATCTCATTATTTGGAAATACTGAAAAAGTTTATTTTCAAATGTCAATTTGAAAATCAACACTCACATAGATTTCAGTGAGATCGCAAGATATTCTCATTGTCGTCAGGTACGAACACCAGTCAATATGATATTATCATAGCAAGTTAGAAGTAAAACAAAAGATCTACTACTATCATAATCATTCGTACTCGTTGAGATGTGTCAATTGAACAAACTTGGTTTGTATTTTATATGGGATAACACGATGTTGATCTTGATGAAAAACATCGAAAAGGCACTTTAATCCTGACTACAAACTTTAAGTCCAAATTTATTTTTAGATTATTTAATTAAATACAATTCAATTCAGACAGATTTTTCATAGATAATATGAATATCTCTCTTTTATATTCTTGTAAGAATTTAGTAGAATATTTCATTCTCTTCTTACTTTGAGCATAAGCTTCATCGAGTCGTCGTACATCAGTGATTGAAAATGGAATCCATGTTATACGACCTTGAGATTTTTTTGAATAAAACCAATACGGCTGTATCGATGAATAATCATGCCGTTCCAATTCAGTGTTTACAGGAATCTATATCGATATATACCAATTATGGTAAATGAAATTATTATGAACTAACCGATATTGAAGTATTGATTAAATCGAAATCGGCAATTGTTTTTGGAAGACTAACATCCTCCATCGGAATGGTTACCATCGAACTTGATCCTGATGTTGGTGATTGAGTAGTCGATGATGTAACATTAGGTTTTTCAGTATAGAATTCAGACTAAACATGAACAAGAATAGAGAAACCAACCTTGTCTGGTGCACTTACATGAGAATTCGTGTCAGGTCGTGATTCATGAGTTGATGATGTCTTAGTTTCATTATTATTCATTATCTAAAATAAATATTTGAAAAACAACTTTTTGTCCTTTAAAAATAAATCTAAATATGTTTTTGACAAAAGACTATTACTGATAAACCTTTGTTAATGGTAGATAAACGTCAAACGAGTAAGAGTTTCTTTTTTAATACTCGGTCATTTATATATTTCCAGCTATAGATGATATGACTCTCATTGGTCTACGCCTTTTGTCTCCATTTCTCAAGGGGCAATCATTAGAAAGTGAATTTGGATTCGTCAATTACTATCATCATCATCCGATGAATCGTTTATTACATACGATTACCTTACCTTTTCTTATATTTTCTTTACTAACTATAACACATTCTTTTGATTATCGTCTAGCTCTATTATTTTATGTCGTCTATTGTTCAATTATTTTTATAATCAATATTAGCAGTGGCCTAGCATATTTATTTCTATTTGGTTTTATATTCGGTCCAGCTAAATTATTTTCATCTCAAGGAACATCAGCTGTTTTCTATGGATTGTTAATAATGTTAACTGCTCTCAGTATTCAAGGTTTTGGACATTACAAATTTCAAAAAGCGGCTCCTGCGTTTCGCCTCTTCGAGGCAATATTTACAACGCCAACTTTTTTAATGCTGTCTCTTATTAAGAATCATGATCAAACATTCTGGAATAATTTACGAGAAGAAACAAATAAATGGAAAAAAATTCTTGAAAAATAAAAGAAGACAAAAAAAAGCATCAAACGACATGTACACCTAAGTTATTAATGTTATTGTGTTCTTTATTTTTGACATTAGAAAAAAAGATGTAGTTATTCAATTGGAGTATCTTGTATTTCTGCTAGTGTTTTCTGGTTTTTATTTAAGATTTGTTTATATTGTTGAAGATTTTCATCCATCATTAATGTCTAACGGAAAAAACAAAACATTCAAAAAAAAATGTTAATCGAAAATTTCTCTCTTACAAATGCAGCATAGTTTTGTAAAAAACTGCTTAGGTCTTGTGTGAATGCACTATGTTGATTCTAGAATAATTCATAAGTCAAAAGAGATACATATATACATCAATCTGTCGAACCTTGATTTCACTGTGAGTAGTCAAGAGTTTATTCAAATTTGAGGATAATTTTGGTATTTCTATTTAATTGAACGTATATTTCGTAATTATGATTCAGAATAATTTAAGTAGAAAAGCAAACAGAAAATTTTCGTCATACCTTTAAAAGTATCTCCATCAAGAACACGTGCTAATGTATCGATCTCAGAGAGTGACTTTGTTATTTCACGTATACGTTCTTCATCTAAATAATAAAAACTTTTTGTTTTACAAATATTATTATTATGAATTACAGTGATGCTTACCAGCAAGTATAAGTTCCAATTTCGTTGCTCTATCTGCCAATAAATTTCGTTGAAATTCTGAACTCGTTAAATGATGAATAGCATCGACTACAGATAAAAATAAAGAATCCATTAGATTATCTGAGAAAGATCTTATTAGGATGATGATTCAGTTTCATGGTACAATCTTTTGATTAGCATATCATCCTCGTAATAAGTTATCTGAAACTCATGAAAAACTTCTAATCAATTTTTATTTGTTATGTTTACGCTATAGTCCACGAATTGTCATGCATCTTTGAAGACATCATCTTCATTTGTTTCACATTGAACAGCATTAAAAATGAGTATAGTCTATTGCATTTCGTCAAGTACTTACATAGAGATACAATATTGTTTGAACAATCAAATATAAAATTTCAGATACACTCAATTTTATCGATGACTTGAAATTTTTTGTCACAAGTACTTTTCTAACTAATGTAAATGAATTTCTTATGTTTATATATTGACAATGACAGAAAAAGCTTCTTAGAAAAATAATGCTAAATAATGAGAAAATACAAAAGTTGCCTCGGCGTTCAATAATAGAAATTTGTATACATATATGAATATCAGAACTTTCGGTACATTGTTGTGTGTATTAAAAACATGTACTATTAAAAAAATGATTTCACCTTTATTTAACAATGTTTTTGCATTATTGTTATTGCTACCATAACGAAACACACGTTCATTGAGATCATGAATAGTTTCATGAACCTAAATTTTTGTAATCCCAACATTAAATCAAATGAAACAAATGTCGTACTCGTTTTTTATCCAATTTATCAGATTTTCCAATACAATTTTCTAAACGTTTTAAACGCCATTCTAAATGATTGATTCGCTCAGCTTCTAAATTGAAATATAAAGTCAAACTTCAACGAAATTCATTATTAATTTACCTGAAATAGTGATTGACATGTTCCGAAATTGAATTGCTCTCGATAAAATACTCCAAGAGATGAGTCTATCGAAAAGTGATGACTAGTTTAAACCAATCTTATTCGATATGGTGATCCTCTTCTATTGAAATGCATTAATCATTTAAATACGCGTTTGATTGGTTAAGTAAATATCATCTGCGTGGAGGTCGCTAAACTTGGAGGACAATGTTCCATCCAACGTTTGTTTGTTTCTTTCGCTCATCGATTCTAACCGCAGTCATCATCCATCTTCATAATGGTGAACATTTCTTTTGTGCTTTGTTCCCTTCGTCTTTGTCTATTGCACCTATATCTATTTTAGGCTTTCGTAAAAGTTGTTAAAAATAAAGCATATTTCAAAAGATATCAAGTCAAGTCGAAACGTCGTCGACGTAAGTTTTCTTTTATTCGAACGAGAAAAACTTTCACGCACTTTTCTATGTTCAATTTTCAGAAGGTAAAACTGATTTTTACGCTCGTCATGCACTCATTCATCAAGATAAAAATAAATATAACACACCTAAATATCGTCTAATTGTTCGCATAACAAATAAAGATATTATTTGCCAAGTAAGTCGATAAAAAATGTCTTCCAGTGCATATGATGATTTTATCTCTATTTCTGTCATCTCTTCTGAATATGAATAGATGTCGATAAAAAGTTTCTTGCAAATTTCTGATGCACAATTAAATTCGATTAAACAAATCATATTTATTTGTATATATATCTAGTTATGATTTAGATTGCCTATGCCCGCATTGAGGGCGACTATATTGTCTCAACAGCATACGCACATGAATTGCCACGTTATTGTGTTAAACTTGGTCTAACAAATTATGCTGCTGCTTATTGTACCGGTTTACTTTTAGCTCGACGAACATTACAAAAACATGGACTTGATAGTGTATATAAAGGCACAACTGACATAACTGGTGGTGAATTTGAAAATGAACCAGTCGAAGGTGAAAAACGTCCATTTCGTTGTTATCTTGATGTTGGCCTAGCACGTACAACAACCGGTGCTAAAGTTTTTGGTGCATTGAAAGGTGCTGTCGACGGTGGACTAGATATTCCTCATAGGTAAAGAACGAAAATTAAATTGAACATATTCGTTTTCACTGTTAAATCATTATAAAGAAGATGCAAAATTTGATGAAATGTAAGTTCATCGGAACAAGACTATGAAGAGTTCCACTTAAATTGGACATTTTTCGCCCCTTTCTGATTTTGCTCTTCTCAAATTGAACGAATATACATATATTTTTTGTTTTATTTCCCATAAAATTAAGTGTAAAATATGATGAGATGTAAGTTCATCGGAACAAGACTATGAAGAGTTCCACTTAAATGGACATTTTTCGCCCCTTGCTGATTTTACACTTAATTTTCTCTTTGTTATACAAAATACATGTATACTTTGAGTGCATATGATGAATATTCATTTATTTTTTTTCTGTCATCTCTTCTGATGGTAATATGACGTTAATCTATTTCTGATGCACTTTATCATTGGATCGTAAAACGAAACCACTATAATTTTCTTTTTGTTTTTAGTACTCGCCGTTTTCCAGGCTTCAGTCGTGAAGGAAAAAAATTTAATGCTGATGTTCATCGTCAACATATATTTGGTTTACATGTTGCTAATTATATGACAACACTTAAAGAAGAAAATCCAGATCTTTACGCAAAACAATTTTCACGTTTTGTTAAAGCCGGCGTTGAGCCAAGCTCGGTAAAACTCATTAATTACCTCTGATTGAAACATTCTTATTGATATATCATTTTTGTTTTAGTTTGAAGCTTTATACAAAGCTGCACATGCTGCTATTCGTGCTGATCCATCACCATTACCGAAGAAAGAGAAGAAAGCTGGAACAGCTAAACCAAAACGGTAAACGTTTTATTTTTGTTTTGTTATTTATCAATATATAATCTTTAATATTTTAGATGGAATAAAGTTAAATTGGCCAAGTCATCACGCAAGAACCGAGTGCAACAACGAAAGACAGCTTTTCTTAAAACGATTCAAGGTGGTGATGCTGAATAGACGAAATTATCTATTTATTGTTAACATCCGTATATAAGATAATTTTTTTTTGTTATGTTTTGCCGAAAGAATGTTATGGTCAACCGTTTATTATAGTTCTCATTTTATTGTCATAATTGGCAGTTGATGAAAAAAAAAAGAAAATAAAACTAAAAAAAGTTGCTTCTTGAATTCTCATGTATCAGTATGTGTCTGATTATTACATCACAATGGCTAATTGAATAATTATCGAATCGTTTGCTGGTACTCGTTTTACTTTGTCTTTTCGTCATGTATACAGATATACACTAAATGAATTTACCTTGCAAGAATGAATCTGTTTGTTCATTATTCGTTCTGAATTGAACTATACAAACTCTTTGTCTTTTCAAAAGTCATATATGAACGAACCATTCATTTAGAAGTGCGATGCTAATTTATTGACGATTTACTTTCAGGAAATTGGAAGCATACAAAATTTTGTCGTAGACGAATCATTCGGGATGCCGATAAATATCGGCCAGGTGTAGAAATTAAGATTATTTTTGTTTTTTATTTATCATTGTCCTTTTCAAAAAAGAAAACGCGTCGTTGCTTTTGGAATAGCTTTTGGCAGTAGCATGGTAGAAGGGTGCGGTTTTCCCTAATTTAAAGGAGCAGACTCCGAAGCACAAGTACATCGAAAAATTAAAATGTGCTCAACAATGTTCCTTTCGCAAGACACATCGAACTTGCAAAAAGTAGCCATTTTCCATAGACAACTCACAAGATGTGGTTTCAATTGAAAATGGAATATCTCGAAGAAGAACCATGCTCTTCAGCTGAACATTTCATGATAGGCTATGGGCTACTAAACATGTTTCAAGGCATAATTTCAACTAAAAAATTCTAAAATTCAACTTTTCGAGCATGCATTAAAAGTTCAGGAGATTCAGTTCTGCTTCTGAAGGAAAAATCTGAAAATTTCAGGGTTCATATAGCACACATTATGTTACAATATAAAAAATTAAAATGATAAGCATGCGAACCTAGAGGAACAAGTTATCGGTTTTCTGAAAATTTTCACGGAATTCCTAGGGAATTCCGTGAAAATGTTCATATCTCTTCATAAAGTGATGGATTTATGGTCCTGAGTATGTTTTTGTATCGGTGAAAATTACGCTCGTCTATTATAGTTATTAAAAGAAATATTCATATGTCTTCTGCCTCTTGATCATTAGTTAAAAATGGATCAAATAGTTTCTTAATAATTACTTTCTAGCAAGTTCGGGGATTAAAAATATTTTAGGAACTCAAAAAGTAAACGGTTCTGTAGCATTTCAAAAATGATGTAGATTGTAATACTGAGTATCCAATATTGGAGTTCTCTATGGATTAACTAGGTCAGTAGGACTTTCGACTCCTGTATCATCTATCGTCAATCGAATGACAAAGACGATGTAACAATACACATCTTTTTAGAAAGAAGTTTTTTTAAGAAATGAATCGATGCAGAATTGAATGTTCAATTCGATAAAGTATAACGTTGGTGGTGCAGTAGCGACTTTTTGTGCGAAGATCATCAGAATTAAATTTTACTAATATTTATGATCAACGACAAAAAATTCACCAAGTAAAGTAGGCGATTACAATGACTGTAGCAAATCAAGGCGCAATCATTATCAAAAGAAAAACGCATCCTGTACATTTTGAAATGGGCCAGTATCATTCAGTAAATAACCGCTTGAGCTTGAATATGAACTATATTTGATCATGGATGAAAATTTTCTTGCTGTCAGTTGATTGTGAATTGAAGAATGCATTTTTAATATTGTATTTCTCGTAGTTACATCTATGTCAATTTCACCAATAGCAAAACGATCGCAGATTCGTAATTAGTGTCGAAAAGCGAATCGAATCATCAATTTTTTACTTCAAACTTCTTACCGGTTCAGTCGACACCACTAATTTTTCTATAGATAAGATACCAATAATAGGCTTAACGAGTCTAAGTAAGTTCCGTAGAGATCCCTGTGTCGTACCAAAGATCTTCTCTTGTTAGATCGTATGTAATCGTAGACAAGATCTTTCAAATATGGAGTAGAGGACTAGATATAGTTTAACATTACTCGGTCACATGTTACTCTTTCTTTTCGTCTTACTATGTATATAAAACAAAGAAATCAATTTGGTATAAAGGAGATTTTGATCGGAGGAAATTTACCAGCCGTTAATTGTACAGAAATCTGTTAACTACTTGAAAGATATTGGACATAGGCTAGAGACATTTCTTGCAGACGTTTGCTCGATCGATCCTACCGATTGGTGTAACTTCAACAGTTTAGTCGTTGTGAAGATGTAGATTCTGAAAGGCAAGATACTCAGTTAGGGTATGGGTGTGTATCTAAAAATCCTCTTGAACGACATTCATGGTACCCACGTCTACAACGAAATCTTGGAAAAACATCGATTGGTGTTTTAAATCTGTTAGAATCTGTACGCCACTCATTTTATTAGGATTTCTTAGTGGTGAATAGACCTATATGAAAAAAAAAGAATCGATTTATATCATTATACACGCGTTGTTTAAAAGCTTAGCGAAATTTTATAGGCTTTACTGACGAAGTAAACTTCTAAGAATTTATCTTGTCTGGAATAAATTATAAGATTAATAGAAAATAGAGATTGAATCAGACCTCAGAAAATACTACCGACATACAATTACTTCTTTTTTAAATAAAATGTTTCGTTCACACTATAGATTTAATTAATCTTGTGTTGAATTCTTGTATTCTCTGATTCGAATTCTTAGCTTCAATACATAACATTCATCTATGGAAATAAGTTCCTGTATGTAACATTATCCTAGTAGGTTATAATAAGAAATATCTATGAAACGAAACCTCGAATAAATGAAATTTAGAAATCATGCGTTGTTGAGATATATTCCCAACTATTGATCTGATGGAAGATTATGCTTGTAAGCAATAGTAATTGTTTGATTGGCTTTGTTTTCATGATTATAAATAAATGAAACAAGAGAAAAGCACAAATGAACTTGTTCTGCTGACGTTGTGGAATTCCCTATGGAAAAACATTAACATCATCAATGATTACGCGGTACCAGTTGAACATATTGATCTAACTAAAAATAAAATAAAATTTATGAAAATGCGTTAAATGATGATTTTCATTTAGCTATTTCAGCATTTGACTGATTCATAAACACAATAAAAAGTGATATGGAGTTGAGTGAAGTGAGAAAGCTAATTGTTTACGGCTTACAGAGTCTGAAATCCATTACTCAAACAAAAAAATGAATGAGTCTACTAGAATAGACTTCAAGGTTCAATGTACATTAAGTTTTGAGGACATTGTTCTAAACATTCCTAAAGGTGAAATCTGTTCGCTGGCGTTCCCAGCAGTGATCACTTGGGATAATCGAATGTGTGACTTCGGTATAGATTAGTGTTCTTCACTGCCGAATTTTGAGTGAAGAAAACTAGACTGTTAGCTGCTTATTTTCTGGGGTTACTCAAATTCCTACGTAATAGTATATCTTAAAAAGGGCAATAAATGCAATTCAATTCCAAGTATCAACTCTTTTCTCTGAAATAAGATTTTAGAAACGGGAAAAAGGATTCGGATCTGGGCATTTTTTTAAGAAATCAGGACAATTTATCTCCATCAGTAGTTCACTTTTCCAAGAATTGAAAACAAGGTGAACAAGAAGAAATCAAGATCTGAGATCAAAACTCGATGGAAAATCGTCTATTTTCGTTTTCTCTATCTTATATCGATCATTTATCTTTTCATTTTGCACATGTAAAATATGAATAAAAAGGATGCTTAAGAGTCACTGCACGAGAAGGACAACCGATTTCCCAATATAGCTGCTCAATCATATTCTCAGATTTTGTCGGGAGTGGGCTCATCTTGTAGACAAAAGATTTTTAGGCAGAAAACCAAAATTTTAGCCCT